>JBBMKE010406363.1:0-11997 GCA_037834125.1 Lippia alba | reverse complement strand
AAATTCTTAATGTAAATAATATTTTTTGAAAAGTGGTGAAATCGTAATTTATTTTAAAATATAGGGATAAAAACTATAATTAGAGGGGCGAAAATCTAAAATAAGAAGAGTAAAATTACAAAATTTTTCTAAAATTTATAAGTAATAAACGAAAATTTTTAAAATTTAGGAGGTCAAAAATAAAATTTTTCTAAAAAATATAGGTGACAAATAAAATTTTTCAAAATTTAGGGAGAGAAAAATAAAAATTTTCAAAATTTAGGGGGAGCGGGGGCCACCCTAGCCCCCCTGTAGCTCCGTCCCTGCGTCTTGGGGTCGTTGGGACCATTAGAAATCAAGACAAAATAACAAAAATAACTGGTAATTTCTCAAATAATCATGAATGTAATATCCTACGAACCTTCCCATCATGTTTTATTTATCACATGCTTCCGACCCTACTTGCCAGGTTTACTTCAAGTCAATTATTCATGAACTACCGCTGTTCCTCACTGGAAAATTGTTGAGGAAAACTTATTTTCCTTTAATTCCCACTTCCACTCTCAATTAATTCCACGACTACAAGAAAACAGGCAAAAACCGATGGAAAATCAACCCAGTGTTTAGTACTCAAACCTTTTTTTACTAATATTCTTTTTCCACATCTTCCATGGGGTGGTGTTGTTGTTGTCCATGCTTCGGGGGAGAAGACGAGTACACGGGTTGCTGGAAGTTTCATCTGATAATAGTTTCAGCTAAAGATCTCCCAAATGTCCGTAAAGTGTTCAAAACACGAACTTATGCTAAGATTTACGTTGGATCCAATGGCGAAAAGACGGAGCATCGAACGGATTCTGACGACAACAATTGCTTGAACCCTTCCTGGAACCATTGCATAGCTTACGAAACAACTGATTCGAGTGTGCTGTACAACAGCATGACCGTGACCATCAAGCTCTACACCAAGCGCAGCTTGGGACGTGATAGGTATGTTATGCTTATGAAATTAAACATGGTGATTATTGATTTTTTTTGGTTAATTACATCTTAATCTACGGTGATGCTCTTTACTAAGTTAGGCGATTCGGTGATAGGCTTGATTCTTACATATTGTTGGATGTGCTTGCTCTTCTTGTTCCTGGAATTCATGGCTTATTGGCAGATGTCGAATCATCAAAAATAATTGAAGTTCCTATTTAACAACTAAAGATAGAGTATAGTGCAAATAGGGTCGATCCACAGAGACTGATTGATTTATTTCTAACAATTCCAAATAATTCACGAAAAGTAACAATTAAAAGGGAGGGTTTTAGAATTATTCTAACCTAAGTATGCAATTAAAATAAATAACAAGAATTAAAAAGCTAACTAAATTAAGGAAAATCACGGAAGATTAAATCAATAAGAGGAAACATTATCTAGCCAGGGATGTTCGATTCGAATTGTTATATTGGATAAATTCAAGTAATTCAGACAGGTTGACTATAGTTGATTGAGACACTCGACTCAACATCATTTGTACTTAGTTAATCGGATAACCTAGAGACACTCGATAGTTATATTCCCCAACAAATTCACAACCCCTAGAAACACTCGACAAGATTTAATGAATTCATAGCATTAAGAGCTATAAAAACACCAACTCTAATTAACCAAGTCGTTACACACACAAGATTTAAATTAGATTATCATATACTTCAAGCATCATGAATGACACTATGCAATTAAAACAACCTAGAGATCATGCACTATCTCGAAATTATTAAATCACAATAAACACGAAAAATAGAGATAAGACAAATGCCTAAATAAACTTAAATTAATAAAAACGTTTAGATATCACAATATCCAAATTGAATCTATAATCCCTAACTAGATAATTGTTGAAAACTTAACTACCAAATTTCATCAAAATAATACTAGAGGAATTCTTTAACATAATTAAACTAAACAAAAATAATTAAATAAAAAATGAAAAACTCGTGATGCCGTAATCTTGCTCCCCGATGTTGCTCCAAAACTATCCAAGAGAACTGCCCCAAAGTGGCGTCCCCCTCACTCCAGGTCTCCTAATTCTAAAGGAAAAAGGAATTGGTACGTGCTCTTCAAGTAGCGCTGTTAATGGGGCGGATTTTAATTCGAATCCGATCCGAATTCGATCCGATTTTTGACGTATCCGTCCGATAAAAAGATTCGATGGACCACATCCGATTATAAATATCGAAATCCGAATTAAGTGGATCGGGTATGGATTTAAAGGATCCGATCCGTTAAAGATCCGAATCCGACATATTTTATTATTAATTATTTTAAATTTATATATATATATATATATATATATATATTATTTTTGTGGACAAAAAAAAAAGTATTGTTTTTACTTAAATTTAAAAATAAAAACCTCTAATAAAATTAGTTATAAAAAAATATGATTTCTAATGGTTAATTAAAAACCCTGCTGTTCAGAATTAATCTTCCACTGCTCTGCTCCACGCCATGCCGCCACCACCCACCACACTACCAGATCCAGTCGCCGTCACCACCGTCTCATCATTCTAGCGACATCATCCTCTCGCGCCCCACCACCGTCCCGCCTCTCTGGTCCAGTGCCACCGCCTGCCGTTTTCTGATTTACTTTACTCCTGCCGTCGTCAAACACCGCCGACGCCATAGATCTAATCTGTTAGTGCTTTCATCTTCCACAATACATCTCTCTCCCTTCTCCTATTTCGAGATATGTGTTATCTTCTTCCATCTCTTTCCTTCACATCACCTATTTTGCGGTTTTTCTTCCTCAATATTTTTTTCCCTTTTCCAATTTTCAGATCTGAAATCCTTATCAGATTGGATTTTTTTAACGGATTATCCGACCCGATATCATCCGAATTCAATTTGGGTGAATATAGGACTCGGATTCGATCGCCCTATTTTATAATCGGATTCGGATTTGGAATGTTCAGATCCGCTCCGAATCTGACCCGTTGACAGCCCTATCTTCAAGTCAACACCAAGTTGGGCTACACTTACAGAAGTCACGCATCATCTCCATTCTCCAAGTTTAACCAAATAGGCCCACTGTCAGTTAATATCAAGAATACACACAAGGCCCTCCACAAAGCTTTTCTCCAATTAATTAAGTCCGCGGCCCAAGAAAGCAAATTGGACTTCATAACTTAATTAAATTCATGCAGCCAACCCACAGAATCAAATAACAACGGCCCACCATAAATATTCCATCCTAAGAAATTAATTAGCCAAGCCCACTTCTAGTGCAAATCCAACCTCCACTAACTCGCGCATGATTAAATCCACAATGTCCATGCACAATTCCGACTCAATTCCAAATGCAGCAGTCACTTACACCTTGAGTCCAGCTTTTACCAAAATTTCTTCCTAAAACAATCCAATTTGCACCAATTTCACATTCGAGCTCAAAATCTACAAAATAGACAACAAAACATCAAATTCTTTCAAGATAATATCAACTCAAGCACGATTCGAATCATAATTCAATCATAAAAATGATGAATTAACGAATTATCACTTATATATGTATCCTTGAATTTTTTTAGTTTGGTTATAGCTTCTGATGCACGAATATTTATAAAACCATCAGTTTATCATGTTAGGAACATGTTAGTAAATTTAAGAAAGGAATATGTCATATTATCATGTACATATTATGTCCGTGCGAGTTGTTGTGCCCTTTAGCCACTTTAGGGGTTGGACAATTACTTGGGATTCGCAAAAATTTCATTTCCGGACGTTAGCAATATACCATGGACAAATAAGATTATTTCCTTTTTGAGACCTTTTACTTTTTTCCCTCATGTAAGAGTTAGAACTAATCCCCATTTACTATCCATATGTAGCTTTGCCCGTGCATTGTGGGTGTTGCTTATTGGTTACTGTTGAATAAGAAGGGGGAGAATTATTCTTTTCCAAGTTATTCGCAGTTTTCAAAGGGCTACTCGGACTCGACCCTGAGTCCAAGTGCTTATGCAATCAACTGCACAACACAAGTAGAATTTACTTTGAAATTCAAGACTTAAATATGGACCAGATGAGATTTATTCACTGACTAGTCAGTAGTCACTATTAGAAAAATAATCTATCGTGACGCACTATTGTGACATTTTTTATAAGGGGTCACAATAAGCAATTGACGCTTTTTATAAATTTATTTTATTAGACATAGTTAATTATTTTTATTTAAGTATTTATTTACGAAAGTATATATATTGGGACAATTTCACATAAAGCGTCACAATATAGGATTTTTGTTGTGACACATTTAATAGAGCGACTCAATTGATTGTATCTATTGTGATGTTTTTCTCAAAAGCGTCTCAAATTATATTTTAGTTTTAACTTAATAATTTTTTTTTTGGCGGAAATCATGACCCAAAAAATTGGCACAAGGTCTTGGCGCTATTCACCAAAAAATTTCCTACAAATTTTGAGTTCTTTTATGCACATAGTGTAAAATCTCAAAATCCCTAAAATCATAGAGTCCTAAATGGGTTTAAAACCTTTGCCGGACACCTTGTAAATCAGATATGAAGCTTTATCAGCTTACTCAACCAGCTCAAACATTAACCAACAAAGTCTCAAACAAAATGTATGAAATGTACAACTTGGAGACAAGGGATTTACAGTGGTTTGGCCCTAAAGACTGTGCAGAACACAAATTTAAACAATTAATCCACTACCTAAGTTGTTATACTTAGAATTTTGAAGTCAACTCTTTATTAGATCACAAGATATGAGAAACAACTAGACGGAGCCGTCTGATACTAGCTCTTACAAGATTGGTACAAAGAAAACCAACTCCTAGCTAGATCTCAAGCTTTCTTCACTAATGACTCCTATGAGAGAAACACTCGCAATCTCTATAATGGTGTACACACAAAATAGTTGTAAAAAGAGAGCTTGAAAGAACCACTTTTAATGCTGTTACTTGAACTCTTTATATAGAGGCTTCTCATAGTATTGGACTCCATTTTTTGTGCTATATCTCATTTATTCATATGAATAATCATATTATACATTTATTAGTAACTTGGTACCTTTTTTATTCTATATCTCATTTAATTAGATTCGAGTCGATTCGGATTGGTTAATATGAAACGTCTCCCTACTAATATTTACTGGTGATCTAAATACAAAATATCTTAAGCTAGCATCATACGATCCGAATACAAGTTTTCCAATTAAATTACCCTCTTAAAAAAACGAATTAATTAGTAAACATGTTTCTTCATGATCGAATAAGTTTGCTCAAAGTTATTGTTTGCAATATGTATTGCTTTTCTGGGAGTTGCTTGGTTATCAAACATTTGCACTGCGTGACAGGTATATTGGTGAGGTTCGCAAGACAATGAAAGAACTGTTTGAAGGACGCTCAGAAGGTGGCAGTGCGACATTATCGTTACCTATCATGAGGGGCAGCGTCAAAACTCCTGGAATTTTGGATATTTCTTACAGTTTTGAAAGAAGGCCCGACGTATTAAGGAGCCATTTCGAAAGGAGAGGCAGATGCAGAGGCTCTGCAGCCTCCTTTACCGAGTTCATGATATCACATTTTATTTCGCCATTTTTGCTCTCGCCTAGTTATTTCTGCTAATTTCCTATCATCTTGTAAGCAAGCTAGTTGATCAGATCTCAATTTTTTGGTAGGATAATCGTGGAGTTATTTACACCATATCTCCTATGTTAGGTAAAATGGTAAAAAAAAATTTTGTGTTATAAAAATTAACACAAAAAATTCTTGTTTTCAAAATATTTGCATGACAAACCCTAAAAATTTCTGGTGTTGAACATGTGTTAAAAGCGTGACTAGAACACTAATTTTCTCTATTTATTGAACGTGAAATGACTAATTTATCTTTTATATTTTGATATATATCATTTCATCCTTCTCTATATACCCATTTTTATACTTATTTATAGGGTTCTTTATGCATCTTTTATTTTGTACAGGGTCTATGTGCATGTAAAAAAGTATTGAACATATACTTATTTATAAGGTTCTACATGTAACATTTTGTACGTATAGGGTCTTGTGTATATAAAAAGGTATTGAACAATATAAACAGATGTGGGATGATGTATATCAAAATATAATAAGGTAAATTAATCATTTTGCGTACAATAAGTAAAAAAAATTAGTGTTCTAGTCGGTTTTTTATGTATATAAATTGTCATGTAAAATTTTGCGTACACCAGAAATTTTCGGAGATCGTCATGTAAATATTTTGTAAACACAAGATATTTGTGTTAATTTTTGTAAAATAAAATCTTTCACCTAACAAAGGAATGAAAAATGTAAAAAACTTGATAATCATGAGTATCTCTGGCGGTTTAAGTTAATTACGAATGAACGAAATTAGCGTAGTTAAATTATGAATCAACACACTCCCAATTTTGGATAAGATTAACTGAAATTGATTCTTCGAGTCGGTTGCCTTCTTAATATAAACTAATATTAATTTACGCAACATGTAAAAATTAAGGTAGGTTATAAACCTCGAGATGTCAATTCGTTTTCCGCCCCCAATGAGATGGGTGATTTTGAACCCCTATTTAGATTTTTGGACCCTTCATCTTTCTGAATTGAGATCCGGCCCGGCTCGCATTGTTCCAACAACCGACGGGGAGTACCTCAGTATACGATCGCGTGCAGTAACTGTGAGTTCTATTACACTTAAGACCAACTTAGTTGACAAAACCAATGTTCATTCCGTATCGTGATTGTGGACATGTACAAGGATATTGAGTAGATAGTTGATTTATCAAACTTGACCCTATCTTTCGTAGTATGCATTCTCATCCGTGTCGCAACTGATTCCGTAAGCTACCTGTCCGGTGCATGGAGAACAACCTTCAATAAAAATACAGTTATTTAAATATATTACAATTAATTTTTATACGTAATCATATATTCCAAACGAATATAAAAATTTACAATTTGATAGTACCACTTAGTCAAATAATTATATTTACACTCCTCACGAATTTAATAATTACATTGCATACTTAAAAGAAATCAATTTTTTGGGATATTATTAAATTCAGGAGGGTATAAATATAATTATTAAATTCATGAGTAGATGTAAATACAATCAATTTGATTAACTGGCACCAAATTGTAATTCTCCATATTCCATTGGGGACCAGACATAATTATAGTCTTGATATATATTCTATAATCAATTTTAATATGATTATTAAAATATGAAAATAAAAAGAATAAAAATATGAGGGGGGAAACGAAATTTTTATATAAAAAAAATTAAAAATTGAAGTGGGTGAGAGAAAAGAGAAATTATGAAAATATAATTGGAATGATAAAATAAATAAATAAATAATAAGAAAAGAATGCGAAAGAATAAAATGAAAAAAAATTAAATAAATTAGTTGAATAGTTTAAGAGATCAAAACAATTATTATGTGTCCCTTTGGTTTCATATAATAGTGTGGATGTTGAGTCTTATAAGACCTTTTCTTTCTTTTTGAAAATTCGATTTTATTCTGATAGTAATGTGGCTATAAGTAAAAAAAAATGTAAAAACATCGGATTTTGTAATTTCTAAACTATATTAAGTTTTCATAATTGGGTTAAATTTCAAATGCATATTCTGTTTAATTATTAATATAGTTTTTAAATTTAATTTGAAGCATCAACCTAATTCGGATTTGGTACGTAGCAGTACTTGCATTTTGCAACACGGTAAGTGACATTTATGGCACAGGATCCCCTGTTTATCCTGTTACATCTCCTGTTTTGCTAGGTTTATTCATTGGATTTTTGACACGTGGTCATAAGATGATCACATCTAAAACAAAGGATAATGTTCTGTGCTAACTCCGTTAAGAGTTTAGATAACAAAACTTTCTCTCTCTAAACCTTTCCACACAAAACATAAATTTTCTTCAGTTATTTTCTTCGAAAAAGAACTCTCTCTCTAAACCCTTCATAAAAAACATAATTCTTCTTCTCTTATTTTCTTTGAAAATGAATGAACGGGCATAATTTCATCTCTGGCTCCGCCGCATCCCCGGCCTTTGTTACCACTGTTTCTCGAAAGTGCGTTAAGGGCTGATAAAGGGTGAGACAACATAACGATGGGCAAAATAGCAATTCATTAGATTATAACCAAATGAAGTAAGGGAAAAGCTCGGAAAAGCTCTACTTAGGACAAATTGAGAAAGAAAATACATCGGTTGTAAACCCTAACGAAGTAAGAAGTATACAGTAAACATCTGTTTCGAAATATATTGCCCTCACCGGCGTCGCCATCGAATACGAAATTGAGGTAGGGATTATTATTATTTATAACCTTTTTGTTTTGCAGCTTAAGCCCCTTTTTTTTTTCTTCTAATTCAATTTTATCTTTTGTGGATGAGAAATCTGATATATGTATGTGGTGTGAATTTGAATTTTTAGCTGATTGGATTATTCTTCGTGTTAACTAATTGAGGCGAAATAGTCATTGCTTGCCTTCGTTTTAAACATGGACCTTATATCTTTTTTTGGCGTGATAGGTTCAGTCCCCAATTTTTAAGCAAGGTGACTTTGTCGAGTTTGAATACTTTCAAGCTTTCATTTAGTCAATTTGCCTTTGCAGTGAACCTCGTAGGAGCTGAATCTGAATACATGTAATTGAAGAAAATAGTATTATTTATATATGTGCAGTGAAACTCGTATCGTATTTATATCACCATGTCTATATTCGTACATCATAGCTAATTTAATTACAGGGTTAAAATGAAGATGGTGTTAAAGAGTATATTAAATGAATAGGCCCATGCTTTGGTGCATGACTTTAATCAAACACATCATAATGTTGAAATCATAAACCAATGAGTACTACAAAACAAGAGTCAAATACCACAGTGAGATTGGAACTAAGCAGAAACCAAGAAAGTCATGCGCGACCGTGGATGATATATCCAGGACAAGAAACAAAGACTAAATTCCCAAATTTTACAGTTAGAAATTACAAACAAATGGATTAATTGCAGGAATTCGCAGGTTTGCAGAGAATGTTCCTGTTCGTATGCAACCATAGCGTGCCAAAAGGAATGTATGGTTTGTGTCTATTGATTGGCTATATATTAAAATCAAGAAGCCTCAATTTTAAAGCTATATTATTTCTAAAATAAATATTTAAATAATAGAATTTAAACTTTTTTTTTTGTTTGAATACAGAGCTTAAAAAGCATCAGCAATTACAATGTCCACCACAACAATAGGGGGCTCCAACCAAATGCACAGGTCATGAAGTTTGTGTCCCTTCTTGGCAAGTCCATCTGCACAGAAATTGAAATCTCTCGTAACATGGCGAAGCCGTGTAATGCAAGCATCCTTAGCAAATCCCTAACATTTGCAATTATATTTCCCAAAGGACGAACTGAAACATCAGCTCTCTCCACAAGTCCGATTACGACTTCTTAATCACTTTCAATTTGGATGACTTCTGAATAACTTTCAATTTCGATTTTGGCAATACGCCTATCCCACACAATCCGTAATTCCTCCCTTAGCCCGATAAGTTCTGCCACGGTGATGGAATCACGACCAACATGTTGTGAAAAACCAAGTATCCATTCTCCAAATTCATCTCTCAGCATCCCTCCAAACGCAGCTGTCATTTTCCAACAACACACTACCATCCGTATTAAGCTTGCACCACCCTTCACCACCCTTCCGGAGGTTTAATCTAGCCTCTGCTCTCTTTCCTATTCGGGCGCAGAATTTAAACATTCAAAATGTCTGTTTAATTTGTTTAATTAAATTCATTAGAAAGATCACTAGTATATGCGTGAACAGAAATTTAATCCAAACCCGGCTTGACCAAAGCCTGATCAATTATATGACCAAGTATAATACATTTGTTTTTAATCGATTATTTTTTTCAAGTTTTTATCAATCAAACCATAACTATAAAATATTAATCCTTTCATTATACTAGTTTGACTGAATTACATTCAAATTAGGATTAACCATATAATGACCATTGATGCACATACATTTGTGAAATACCAAATTTACCGTATTGTGTTCTATCAAGTGAAAATTTTAAAGAAAAAAAACAATTAGTGTTATGTAATCATGTACTTTTTATGCATGTATCTATACATCATAAACATGTCACATTATAAATACACAGTTCATGGGATGCTACGATTAAACCGTTGGATTAAAGCTGGTTTAGTTTACAGCCCCATTAAAGACTACTAGTTAAAAATACAAGGCTGAATTGTTGCAGAGCTGCTTTTCCTTTCCTCCACATCATTTATTTGTTGGAAATAATTGACCGATCAGTTGTTCTTTATTTACGTCCTACAAATTGTCTGCAAACACGCCTTGTTCTTTCTCTGTAATTATGAAAAGAAGGTCACAAAAATTCCTTTTGCCAAGCAATATATAAAGTAAAAAGTCGTCCTTTTTTAACTTTGTATTTTTTGAAAGGAGAAAGCAGCCACTCATCAAATTTGATAAGCTACAGGAAACTTGATGAGATGAAAGGGGAATTGGGCTAAGAGAATTGAATTGTAAAATTGACTTTCATAACTAATGAATTGAGAGTTGTACATGCGTCTGTATATATAATACATAAGGCATGATGAGTAACATGCGTGCCTTGTTAATGGAGATAAATCATTATAACTTCAACCCACGAGCAAAACTAATTTTACTTTACTTATTTTACTGTAACTAACTGTAATCAAATTATATCCCTTTTTTGATGTTATCATGTAATGTATTACTATCGTTTTCTTTCCTCGTAATGTTAGTTTCTCGAGTTCAATCTTCAAAGTCGGTCTTTTTGTATAGTAAATTAGCGAAACATCATCAAATGCATAAGTAAACAGATAATATATTACTAAAATAATCGATATATGCGATGAGTATCTTCTTTTTCCTCCTTTTCTCTTGTTATGGTAACCTGGCATTATTTCCGTTGTGCATTCTTTTTTTTAGTCGTTCAAAGTCCTATCGTTATAGTATTGCAATTAATTAGGTCTCTAAATTTAATCTAGATTTATTCTTAGAGTAATTTACATCAAACTAACTTGCATTTATGTCCAATTACAGCTTAGTCCATAATTATTAAGAAATTACATTTTAGTCCCTATAAATCTTGTTTGGTCTTAGTTCCCATTACGAAATGTGTAAAAGTATACTTATGCCCCTGACGGTTTTATAAATGTTACATTGAATATATGACGAAAATTATAAGTTCATTCCTAAATTTTACAAATATAAACAAAACGATCGCTACAAATTATAAATTTAACAACAAATCAGTGGTACTTTTGGAATGATATAACGGAACCCTAGAGACTACAAATAGTTTTCAAATTTAGGGACTAAAATGTAATTTTCCGATAATGATTGATTGCGTTGTAGTTAGGCCTAAATGTAGGATAATTAGATGTGATTATTCCTTTATTATCTTATCTTGACTTTGTTTATTATTGTTTGGACACTCTGGAAGACTTCTCAGCGTTTTACACTTTCCTCTCTACTTGTCTCCTCGCTCTCAATAGGTGAACAATTTCTTCTTCTTTACTCTGAACAAACCTCAAGGTTTTGACTCATAAGAGGCCATTAGGTATATATATGTCCCAATGAAAAACAAATATAAATTTAAGTCTAAACCTTTGTTTGAAATAGGATATTTATTGATTATATATACTTGAATTTTCAATATATACAATTTTTTTATATCTATCTATATTATAAAAGAGCGAGTTGGGTTTTTTGGTTTCTTGAAACTTTGAGATCTGCAAAAATACCCTTTTAATAAATATATTAATAATTTTTATAAGGGATAATTATGTAAATTCATGTTATAAATTATTAACATAAACATATTAAAAAATTACTTATTGACTAAAAATAGGATTCTTCATATAAAAGAATTAAGATTTTTTAATTGATTAAAAACATGTATAATTCAATAAGGATTCTTTTAATATTAATACATTAATTATTTGTATTCAAAT
>JBBMKE010406352.1:0-11997 GCA_037834125.1 Lippia alba | reverse complement strand
AGCCCAAACCAAAAATACAAAGCCCTGATATTGCATTAGAAACTTACCGCAGAAAAACTAGAACCAGATAAACTCCTCAGAGATTTCCGGCGCCGGTCTCCGATGAAATTGGGATTTCGAACCCTTACTCGTTTCAAATTGGTGAAGCAAAAAGAAATCTTCAAGGGGAGAAAAACAAAAAAAAAAGAAAAAGAAAAAGGAAAAAGAGGGAACTTGTCGTAAAAAGTATTATTTAATGGGCTTATTTATTCAATTTCAATTTCATAACAAATAACTATGATTTTGAGTTTGTAGCAAATAACTATGCAGTGAAAAGTGATTTTTTTAGTAGGTGAAAAAATGTAATGTGATCGATTAGTATGTATAAATATTAAATAACTTAAAAGAATTATGGTTTAACTGTGGTTAGTTCAAAATCCACCTAATAAAAATTCTTTGGGAAATAGTTTTAATTGTCATACACTCAAACCCGAATTAATGGGATATAAAAACCAAAAGAAATAATAATATGCATAAACAACTTTTGAAAAAGTAACCATTATCCACATTTTAATTCAATTGATCCAAAAATAAATGGAAGATAATGGCAAAGAGAAAGTAGAAATATCATGTATTAGAAAGTCTAAATTTAACTATGTTAAAAAAAAAAAAAAAGTTGAGGGTCATGAGCCCAATACACAAAACAAGAGGCAGATTATTATTCAACTAGGGCACTAAAGTAGTTAATAATACCTCTATGATATGACGTGATGATGTCATTAGATCACCATACTTGAGAAGCACATCACCAACATCAAATATTGAGGCCCTGTTAGAGAAGACAATATGAAAATATGAATCCATAAATCAAATAAAAAATAATACTTAGTGACTTCAAGCGCTCTTCGAGGTTTCATTATTATTATTATTACTTAAATTTTATTTTTATGGGTCAAGTTGGATTGAACCATTTATAGGTATAAAATTCTCCTATCGATAGCTATATTCTCAAATATTCAAACTAGTACGTAACACCGAGCCACTGAAATCTATCACTTGGTAGTTCTCTCCAACCTTATAACTCCTCATATCATACATAAAAATCATAAAAGCATATCATACAAACCAACCTTACCCCGCCCTCATTGATGGTAGGGCGCATGCTCCCTAGTCCATCCGAACATAAGGAGACAAGTGTTCACGAGGCCCTTCAAAGGGTTTTACCCAACCGGCTCATCAATCATCATCTTATTTAATTAATCCTAGCATCCCGAGATGGAACATCCAATCTTTGATACAGCATTAAGCCTCCTCGTCCTGCATATATTTCATGGCATATAAAATAAATACTACACTATTGACTCACTCACTTGTGTGGTTATGGCTATTCCTCTGACGAGGTAGGACGGGACTTCGGCTACATTTGCCTTCCAAGCAATGCTGGCGATGTCACCATTTTTGCTCCTCCAATTTTGCCATTTTTAGCAATTTGTAATATTACAACTTAGAACACATTAATTACCACTTTTGGCAATTTGACATAAATTAATTACCATGCATTACAATTTTCTTAATATTAGAAGACATAAATTACCGTTTTGAAGCAATCTGAAATAGACTCCAAGACATAAATTACCATGTTATGATATAAATTCCCATTTTTAGCAATTCGTATGGTTACAACACACAAATTACCATTCATTAGCAATTTGTAATATTAATTAAGACGACATTAATTACCGTGTTATGATATAGATTTACAATTTTTAGCAATTTATAATTTTCAAACTTTTTTATTTTATAAGACCCACCAAGCCCGACTATGAAGTTATTATTGAACACCCCCTCCCGGATTAAAAGCATATTGCATATGCAATAAGCAATAATCCACTCTTTTTTTTTTTTTCCCGGCATAATCCACTTATCTAAAAGAGCATTTCAATCAAAATGCCTACGGCGAGTCATAAAAGAAGAAATAAGCAACAATTAGTCACCAATTCCTATTACACACCAACCCCATATAATTTAGAGCTCAGAAGATACAAATTACCATCTTAACAATTTTGAAAAAGAAAATTGGTAATAAACAATTTGGATAACAATAACAACAAATTAACGGTAATAACCCCTTTTAACGATCTATAGAGCTCAAAAAATATAAATTTTCATGATGTAAATTGTATAATCAGTTAACCCAAATGTAACTCATCGAAAATAAATCAAATTGTGAAATGAGTTTTCCATTATATGTTCTTTTTTGCGGGAAAATGGTTTTCCCCTCACTTTTATTTTAAGAGTCGGGCATGCAGAAGGTTGATTGTATAAATTGCATCAAAACCAAAATATGGCCGATTCATTCAACTTTTCTTTATATTTATCATAAAAGTGCGGCCTATATAGTTTATACAACTATTTTTCTTTGATTTACCCAATTTTTTACCTATCTGCATCAAAGTCCCAACACAATTACCGCAATCTATGATTATCAATTTATCATAACTCTAACCGATATACATATAAAATGACATAAATGGCATGTCAATCCTCTTGCATGCTTCTATTCCTCCAAATCAAAAGCCCACATATCCTAATTCCTTAGCATAGTTTACTTACAAGCTTGTGCTTTTGAATTTCAATACAATTACAACTTTGAGATTTTCTCCTTTTTCTTAAATACGGAGGCAAAAAAGACTTACTCAACTCCTCATCCAACTTAATTTCGCGCCACACCCACGAAATCCTACTGGACCACCGATTCATCATCCACAATGGCGGTGAGATCTTCCCCTAACTTAGGGGCACTCGGAACCTGTAATTTGGGAATATTGCAAAGTAATATGCAACACAAATTTATAAACATTACTAGCACTTTTTTTGTATATAAAGTAATTGACATAATAATTAATTGAGTAGCACTTTGCTTACCTCGAACATCGCCTCTAACAAGATACATTCTAATATGATTTCTAGCCCACGTATACACGTATTCTTTTCTATGGCCTTCTTTGCAATCAATATGAGTGCACTCTCAGTGAACTCCAATTTCACCTGTAATTTGCTTAATTAGCAACATTCATATAAATAAATTTAAAAGTTGTGGGTCATAGCTTACATTGTGTAGACCGAAGAAAGTCTTGTATTGATCACACAAGCCATACTTTTCCTTAGTAAGAATCTAAAAACAAATATCAATTAGGCTATGAAATGTTTCAAAATAGATCTAGATATGGATCAGGCATTACAGTAAGCATACCTCAATGAATTGATACTCAACCAAAGCTGAAAGGGTCCCTAAAACAAGGAACCTTCCCACGAACTCTGGAATAAGTCTATGTGAGATAAGATCCTCGCTCGCTACCTGCAATTCAAAACTAATATTTAGGACAACTTTCCAGAAAATATTGAGTGTATAATTAAAAAGTATTGAAAAATTTTCAACTCATAAGAAATAAATGTTTACATCTTCCAATGACGCAGCAACAACCAATCCCGTTGTAGGAGGAAAACGATGATCCATAACACCCAAAATGGGATATCTGGGATCCGTAAAAGCGATGACGGGATCCTCTTGTCTGGTATAAAAAGAAAACTAAGGTTTAAATATGTAGAGGATATCAATACCAACGAAAACGGAATGTCTGGAATCTCTAGGGCAACGTCTCACCTCTTAGAAATGATCTTATCAATTCCAAGAAAATGCCTCCCTCCCCCCACAAATGAACAGGACATCTTTCGTATCGATCTGCCGAAGAGCAACAAAAATGCTTAGATAGTGAAGGGTACTAAATAAAATGACTAGCTAATAAAAACTAAAATAAAAATTAAAAAACAATATCAAATTCTAAATACCCTCAGTGATCGATCCCCGAATGAGGAAAATTGTTCATCATCAGCACTACTTACGACCTAGACAATGATAATAGTTATCAGTTCAACATAACATGCAACACGATAAATAATGCCCAAAAATAAATTGAAAAATAAATAACGTGAATTACTGACCGCTCCTTCCACTAGTTTTAATAGTGCCTGTTGTACGGTTTTTTCAAATTGTGAAATTTCAGGGCCACCCTGCACAAGTTCAACAAAAAAAAACAACAAAAGTTAGTTTTTTATCAACAAGAAACAATAGACCTGAATGAAATTATTAAAAAAATTATGATATCGTTGCAATTTTATCTATCTCAACAATGTATACAATTCATTCCTTAGCTACTTCAGGATTAAAGTCGGACGCCAAAAATAAATAAAAGGGCAATATATTACAAAACTCTTCTGAAAAAATATATACATATATGCATATGTTTGTGTATATATTGAGTGAAACATATAAAATCCAAACGCATACCCTTATTAATTTGTGTGCTATCGAATCAATAGATTCCCCACGAAGCCTGGCCTGGACACACACACTTAATCAGTAAAATTTAGACCAAATAACTACTCAAAAGCAACAAATACCAAGCTTACAAACTTACCGGCGAAAGCTTTGTCGCATCAACAATCACAAAAGGAACATCAATGAGTTGAGCCAACATTTGGACCAAAACTGTCTTCCTATCATTACATCAATCAGAAAACTATCAACAGTAAATTCAACTACCAACAACCAACGGCAAATTCAAGAATAAAACAACAATAGTTAATTTACTAACCTAACCTAACCTGTGCCGGTTGGACCCATGAGTAAAACATTTTTTTTTTTCAATTCCATCCCTTTCCTCATTCTTAGGACGTGGTTGTAAACGGCCATACAAAGAGTCTGTGAGGATATCATAAGTTAAAAAGAGAAAACATGTTCATTATACCTTATAAAATGTTAATAAACATTAAACAGGAACTCCAATTATAATCTGAAATAAGTTATAAGGTTCAACAGCAAAATCAAAACATTAAACTGTAACTTCAATTTTACCTTCTTTGCAAAATCTTGGCCAACAACGAGTTTATCGAGCTCAATTTTTCAATTGTTTCGGCGTACGGATTTCCTTTTTCCTTATTTACTGCTTGTCAGACTCTTGCTGTCTCTGAATTTCATAATGTTTACTATCATTTTTTTTAATTTTAGACAAAGCCCTTGTTGCATTTCATAGTGTTTGTTATAATGTTTTTCCATTTCAGACAAAGCCCTTGTTTCCAATTTTTCCCTTTTAGCAGCCAACTCCTCCATTTCCCTTTCAACCCTTTCATTGCTGGATTTGTTGCCTTCATTGCTGGATTTGTGGCGACTAGATAGGGGAGGGACTAAGCCTCTTCTTTGCCTAAAAGTATTGATAGCCTGCATCAGCCTATTCCAAATCATCTCGTTGTTCAATCGGAGACTTCGTTGTAATTCAAAGACTTTGTCGGAGAAGAATTCAGAAACCCTAAACCTGAGAATTTGTTAGAATTCGGAAACTTGCAATTCTTCTCTCTAGGTCGTGAACCCTAATTCGATGTTCAATCGGAGACTTTGTTGGAATTCGGAAACCCTAAACCCTGAGACTTTGTTGGAATTTTGAAACTTTGTTGAAATTTCGAAACAACAACTCTTCTCTCTAGGTCGTGAACCCTAATTGTGTAAACCTTAAGGGGGCTGCAGCCGATGCGAATGAGTATGGGCAAGTGCCCCAAATAATCCCCGTCTCCTCGGTCATTGCTGGATTTGTCGCCTTCATTCCTGGATTTGTGGCGATTGGATAGGGGAGGGACTAAGCCTCTTCTTTGCCTAAAACTATTGATAGCATGCATCAGCTTATTCTTAATCATCTCGTTGTTCAATCAGAGACTTCGTTGGAGTTTGGAGACTTTGACGGAGAATTCAGAATTATACAAATTTCAGATCTTATATTTCTTGGACAATGTGAGAAAATAGGAAATAAATGTAACATAAAAAATTGATGGCTTACATCTTCCAATGACGCAGCAACGGCTGTAAACCATCGGTGGAGACGAAATCTTCTTGTCTCAATGTGGAAGCTTGTTATCGAGGGAAAAAAACAAAACTAAGGTTTAACACATATTAATAGATTTGAGCTTAGACTAAACAACCTCTCACCTCTTCGAAATAATCTTTTGCAGACCCACAAAAGCTCCCCCACATATGAAGATGATACCCTTCGTATCAATCTGTCAAAGAGCAACAAAACAAAATTGAAAAATTAACCATATGTTTAGATAGTATAGTTGAGGTTGTTAAGTAAAATGAGTAGTTACTACAAAAAAAATTCAAAGAAAAAAAATCAAATTCTCAATACATGCATGTTATCCTCAAGTAAACGATTCTCTAAGAGCGGGTTATCATTTGGAACACTTACGATCTACACAGAGATGTAAGTTATTAGTTCAGCTTATAAGATTGAAAGACATATATATATAAAGCCCAAAGATCTACACAGAGATGGTAAGTTATTAGTTCAACTTATAAGATTGAAAGACGTATATATATAAAGCCCAAAAATCTACACAGAGATGGTAAGTTACTAATTCAACTTATAAGATTCAAAGACATATATATAAAGCCCAAATTTGAATCACTCACGCATCCTTCCACCAATTCTAGAAATGCATACTGTACAGAATTTTCAAATTTAGAATATGAAATCACAGCACTATGACTCTGCACAAGTGTAACAAAAGAACAACAAAATTAGCTCTTTGTCAACAACAAACAACAAAACTAAATGACATAATTAAAAAAAAAATTTGTCGTACCGCAACAATCTTGTTGATTTCATCCATGTAGACTATGCCTTGCTGAGCTAGTCTAATATTAAAGTTAGCGGCCTGCAATGGACATGATAGAAACACAAAATATCATGAAACTCTTTTGAAAAAAGATACATGTCTTCAATGAAACATATAAAATGCAAAACACATACTCTTATCAGTTTTTGCACTATCGTGTTTACATTCTCCCCAATATAGCCAGTCTGGAGACACACTTAATCAGTAAAATTAGGCCTCATAAATACTCGAAAGCAAGAAAAAACAAACTTACCACTGTAAACGTCGAGCATTAACAGTGAGGAAGGGTACATCAACTAGTCGGGCCAATGTTTCGACCAAAAATGTTTTTCCTATTATTGAATCAAACAAAGAAATTACCAACAGTAAATTTAACTAACTAGCAACATAAAAATTACCTAGCAACAATAATTCAAGAGTAAAAAAGAACAATAATAAAGTTAACAACAATATTAAATTCAAATAACCTGAGCCAGATGGACCCATCACTAGAACGTTACTTTTTTTCAGGATGTCGGATTTGAACCCTTCCCTCATTCTAAGATGGTGGTTATACACAACCACACAGATCATCTGTAGAAAATGCATGTCCATCATACCCTTATAAAATGTTAGTAATATTAATGCTACAATTAAAGCCAAAATAATAAAACTAGTACAATCTATTAAGGTCCAAACAGCCATTAAAAAAGAACGTCAATCAATGCTTTCATTTCAGTTAGAGGTATTTTACCTTCTTAGCTCTTGTTGGCCGACAACTACATTGTCAAGATGATCTTTCATCTTCGTCGGGATGAGGAGTTTTTTCCCCATATATGTCTTGTTTTCTTCCCATCCAATCAACAGTCTCTCGGGTCACATGTAGGGTTAAGTATCAACAATCTCTCACTCGGGTCACATGTAGGGTTAAGCATTTCCCTGACTTTTGTCTTTTCTTATCTCTCTTTTTCTTTTGCTCTCTCTTTTGCATCTTTTAAGAGTATGACAAGCACTTCATCAGATGTGATTTTTGCAGGCAACTTGATAGGTGTGTGTTCCCAAGGGACAGCCTTCCCGAGGGCAATTGATTCCCCCGCCAGCATACATGGCCCCTTCGCCGACGTCAACAAAGATTCTGACAGATAAAAATGTACTGCATGTCCGCAATCTAAACACACATTCATAGCACACCTAAGCCCATTCACGATGGCGGGGGACATACTAAAGTCCACTGACATGTCGTGTCCACAACGAGGACACTCTGTTTGCACAATGGGTTGGGGTAGTTAGGGACGGTACATTTGTGCCACGCAAAAGGAAGTCATCTCGATTGATGGAGACTCGAAAATGGCTGGTGTGTTGGAAATATGTCTGCTCTAAAGACATCCCAGGCATCAATCTCGAAAGATTTTTTCTAAACATTCTTTATCTGTCGGGAGTGGATAGCCGGTGGAAAAGAAGAACTGTCGTAACCCGAGAAGAAGGGACGGATAGGTGGTGTGGCAGCGCAGAGAATAATAAGAAGGGGATAACAAGAAGGGGATAGCAAGTGGAAAGAATAATACTTTCAATTACAAGTAAAAATGTGTAGGGTTCGGCAAGAGTAGACAACCTCAACCTGCCTATTTGCTACTTGACCTCATCCCATGACTTCACAACAAATGCAACAAGTATTTCTCCTGATATTAACATAAAATATTATTAATTAAAAATCATTTTCTTTCAATTCATATAGGATTTAATTTTTTCCGATCTCTCAGAGTTTTTCCCCATCCAATTGAGTGAAGGACTAATCTCCCGAGATAGCTGAAGGCGCTTACTGCGGGGACCCCTCCTAACATAGTTTTTTTTACCTCCACAAGGTTCGAACCCGAAACCTTACTTAAGTGAACTCAAGCTCCTATCCACTTGAGCCAACTGCCCGTTGGTATATAGGATTTAATTCAATAGTAATTAGGAATTATAGATATAGGATTTTACAAGACTTATGAAAAGTTAGGGTGGTTAGCTTAGCTTCAATCTCAACAGAGGAGCGACGCAACTTCAAATCAAATGCAACAGGTATTTCTCGGCTTCATCCTGAAACAACACAAAATACTATTAATTAAAAATTATTTTCTTTCAATTCAATATAATTCCGAATTATAGATATAGGATTTATAAGACTTACGGGAAGATTGTTTCATCTAAGATGTTAGGTTAGGGTGGTTGACGACAATAGGTTAGCTTCAATCTCAGAGGAGGGGCAAAGGAAAAAGGGAGAAGACGGTGGTGGCGGCGGCGCAGTATCGACGGTGGTGGCGCAAAAGCATCGATGGTGGTGGCGAAGAAGTATGTGGTCACTTGACTTTACAGCGGCTAGGGTTTCATTCTTTTTTTTTTGGGTCGAAACTAGGGTTTCATTCTAGATTCAATTCACTGATAAGAGAATCGGATTAAATATTGGATTTGCCCCTCCCCCTTAGATGGGAAAATTCCTCAAAACTCCCCAAGTGGGGAGTGAAGTTTTGAAAAACTTCCCTTTCACTCCCCAATTCAAAAACAAAATATTTTTTTACTCCCCAATTTTTCAGAATGTTGTATCAAGGTTCAGGAATTACGTAACTAAATCCCCAAATGATGTGTTTTTTGTAATATGATGTATATACATCATTTGGTGAAAAAAAATACTAACATTTGTGTCCTAATAATACCATAGGAATCTGAATATATTAAAAATAAACAACTATTAAATAGGGGCATGTTTACTCCATCTTTTGCAACAGTTAAGTTTGTGGCTAAATAAACTCTTTTTTAAAGTTTAAATATCCTAAACTGATGTTTACTTTCACTGTTTTGAGGGTGTCTTATATAACTTAATTATTCACTATGTTTACTTTACCTTGTTATCTCAATAGTTTAAATAGATAAATTATGAAAAAGCCCCTTTGAATTCCCAATCTTCTCTTTTCTTTCTGGCCTTCTGCTACCGGAGTGCACCACCTTTTTTTCCACCAATTTGAGGTCAAAAATTAGATTGATAAACATGTAAGTAAATAAGGTATGATGGAAGTTGAAAACATATAATTCATATGAATTCAGATAATTCTTGTCTAGGCATCAACAATACCCGATCCTTCGAAACCCTAGTCCTATATCTACAACTTAAGAAAACGTGGAAAACCTGAAATTCGAATTGAAGGTGAAACAATGGGTTTTCAAGAAAATGAGAAAATGGATAATTGGTTGTTCAAGAAAAGGAAAAGACGGATAAATAGAGCCATTTTGTAATTTGTTGGAGAAGTGGTAGCAAAAGTGAGTCTTTTTATTTCTTTTCTTTTTCTGCAAGAACGACTCATCTCCTCAGCCAAAAAAAGAAGACAATGAAAAAATAGAGGGAAGAAATTTGGAGCCCAAATTTCCTCGGGCTTCTAGCTAAATTTTCAATAAAGAAATGTATATGTGTTTGATAGCATTTCATGTAATTCTGCTTAAATCTTGGACATAATGGTAATGTTTGTGTTATGGTTTGAATTGCCACTCCAAATGTAAGGTTCTACTACTGACAACCCATTGTACCTACAGGCTCATGGGTTACCTACACACTCCAACAAATTAAAATAAACATGCTATACTAGGAGTTTAAAATCCTAAAGCACAGTTATCTGTAAAAGTAAACATGGTCTAAGTGTTAAAATTCCAACACTCCCTTTTCCTATCAAGTAAGGAAGTGTTTGATTCGGCATATTGTATTTCAAGACTTAATTTGACTTGGGCTTTTTAACTCTAATTGCCTCACATTAAGTTTGACTTAATCTATTGTTTGATAGTCTCGTCATAAGCTAAGACCAAATCGTATTGCCTTAATCTTTTGCTAGGTCAAATTTAATTTCCATTTGTTCTTAACTTTACCAAAATACCCTTAAAAATAAAAACTCAATGACAAGAAGTGGTCTTGTACATAAGGAAAATTTTCCTTCCCCATGTTGTTCAAAATCCTAGTTCCATCGTCTGCATCAATTGTTTTACACCCATTACTCCATAGCATCTTCCTTTCGATTACAGGAAATTGTCGGGTAAGTTATTTTACCTTGTATAACATTGTGCAATTCACCGTAGTATGTTGAAATTTTCCATAAACGAACTTGTATTAATGCTTTGTGTAATCTGAAATTGTCTCCAAAGTCTTATTCCATCATTTATATAAATCCTTCTTGGTAAATTTTTTTTTTTTGGTCTGAAAACGAGACAAGCACCTTATCTGCTCTGATCTACCCCATCCAAAGCACGAAGCTCCGGTGGCTCTTCTATCCACTCAACGTGGTCTTCTTCAATCCTTAGCCCCAACTTAGCCAGCTTGTCTGCCTTACCATTACCAGTTCTATAAATATGTTGTAAGCAAGTCTCCCAAGGCATATTTTGGAGTCTTCGACAATCATGTACAATTCCCCCGCCATTCCTTATAGTTATTTGTTAATGCATTGAAGATATATATATCATGCTTGTGTATAGGATTGTAATGTTTATTTAATAAAAAAACGAGTCCAACGGGTCGAACGGATAAAAAACGGGCCAAACGATTAAAAGCCGAGTAAAACAAGTCAAATATGACAGTGAGCCTTTTGGATTAAAAACCTTAAATAATCCCACAAAATTCATTATAATCCAATTCATTGGATCCACTAATATTTCAATCCATTTTGAATCAAATCCATATGATCCAATCCAAATTCAATCCAATCCATCCATTTGCTACCCTTGAGTCCTTCCCCTCTTTCTCTTACATCTTCATTTCTTATACGCTTTATCTCATATCTAAATTACAACACAAGGCCATGACATTGATTATATTTAAAAGCTAAAGAATGCATATTAAGCAGAAAAATAATTACAAGAAGGCTGCATTTAATTTGGTTATCTTGTTCATCAGCTTTGTGTCTTGAGCAACATGTACGTAACTCCTCAATTTGTCAATGTAAAAGTGTAATGAAATCAATAGCATGCATAAACATGGTTTGAAAAGCAAATAAGATTCAAAATTATTATTCATGTGAAATTCCTACTACCAAAGTAAACGAGGCTGTACTTTCAGCAAATAGAAGCTAGCTTCGTGTATTAGAGTCTGAGATATATGCCCCCACAATCCTGTATTTTACGAAAAGAGCAAAAAAATCTGTGAAAAAAAATTAGTTTAAAAAATCCTACGTTTTTTTTATTTTTTGCGCACTGCTC
The DNA here is from genome assembly GCA_037834125.1 of Lippia alba. Lineage (NCBI taxonomy): Eukaryota > Viridiplantae > Streptophyta > Magnoliopsida > Lamiales > Verbenaceae > Lippia > Lippia alba. The sequence continues at coordinate 102 of JBBMKE010406352.1, read as the reverse complement.
CCTCATTCTATTTGGTCAACAAATGGATGTGTTTTACCTAAAATACCCTTATTATATATTAAAGCAAAAAGATTAATGTTTACTCATTTTTTCAATATATAA
>JBBMKE010406345.1:0-11997 GCA_037834125.1 Lippia alba | reverse complement strand
CAACATGCTTTCGTCGCCTTCAATGCAGCATCCTAGAAGCCTCACAAGATTTCGATGCTGAAGTTTGGCTATCAAGATTACTTCATTCTTAAATTCATCAAGCCCTTGGCTTGAAGTGGTTGATAATTTTTTCACAGCAATCTCTTGTCCTCCCTCCAGCTTTCCCTAAAATCAGAACTTCAATTGTGAAAGGTGATAAAAACAGAAACGCAATTAACTGACTCTAATGTGCGTGAATTCAGCTCTTAACTTCTTGTAAGAATTCCGTTGATCTCATTCTTCTAAATTTTTCTTGGCAAATATTTACATCCCATACCAATACAAATATACAAGTAAGGGTTGATTAACTACATGTATTTCTGAAACATAGTATTGCATGTTTGCTTTTAGTGATTCAGAACCTTGACAATTTACCAGTTATATTTAGTCCGTGTTTTGTTCATTGTTTTTTCCATAAAGCTTTGAGCAACTTTACCTTATAAACGGGTCCAAATCCACCTTCCCCAATTTTATTAGCAAATGAAAAGTAATCTGTAGCTTTTAAAATAGTAGATAGCCTGAATAATGGCAGCTCCGAGTCTCTGCAATCTTCTGCAACATGAAAAGAGGAGATTCATAGTTAATCACCTTTGGAGCTAGAAACCTGAATTCTGTCATCAGTTTTTTGTTTCGTAGTCAAATAGCACATTTCTAACCTTCTATTCTCATCTTTGAATTTCTCTTTCTTCTCTGAAGATAAAGGATGAGGCCGAGGCCTAGAACAACCATTACCGTCACGGGTACTAACACTTCTATTACTTTCTTTCTTGCCTTTCCTTGAGACTCTGCAATGTAGATCCATAAATAAAGTATTGTAATTGTCTCAAATAACGATTATATAGCTTGACAGCTTGCATTAGATTTTTTGTTCAACTTTGTAATCATTAAACATTCAAACCTCCTTTTCAGTAAGAAATTTAGTTTATAAGACCTCTATTTCCAAATATGATCAATTTTGCTCGTCCGTGAGCCAGAACTAAGTCAAACAGATCATGTATTCATCCAGAAGTTTGTTGACTAGTAATACAACAACATATTAAGCCAGATATTGCTTGTAACTATTAGTTTGTGAGAACAGACTAATAGAATTCATCAAAAGAATCACCAGAATCACTAAAGTTTGAAGAAAATGAATTTAAATTCTTACCCAACTCAGAAGAAGCCATTCTGATGTAAATCTCTTGTCCACCTGGAGAGGTATCTCTAATGTCGACCAAATCCCCCCGGTAAAACAGGCATCCACGTCCTGCTCCTATATCCAACTGCGTGTACGCCATACATGAGCAATTTCTTGAACATTCTCCTTTGCATTCTGTAAGTGTCATGCTGTCATTGAACCAGGAAAATCGTGCATCTGGCATTTTAATTCCCGAATACTTCAAAAACACATCTCCTTGACAACTCAAATTTGTCCTCCTAACACATCCACCTGACCAGTTACCTCTTAGCCATGCTTTGGAATCTTTAGGCACAAATCTGTAATCCAAACAATGACATGATGCAGTCTCGATATTACAGCTCCCTTGCGGACCACACAACCCGTAAGTATCACAATTATCCACTGGTAAGTTCATATAAACGTTCCAGGCTTGGGTTTGAGAATTCCAACTCCATCTCTGTAAAAGGCCACTCGGACTAATTGTAGTCCTTGTAATAACTGAACTGTTGAAAGTATTTACTCTAAACATTACCTCGCTTGCATTTACTGAAACGATCATCCTGAAAGTGGGAACTTGTTGTTGGGTTTGAGCCCCACTGAATTGAACCCCATTCCAAGGCCCGAGTCTATTCTGAGTAATGTTTCCTCTTTTCAGAATTGCCTGTGCATATCCAGTGGGGTCCAGGTGAAATGTAAAATCTCCTGGAGCTGGATCGCCGCCGCTCCTCCAAGAAGAAAGGTAAGTTTCTTCACCCGTTACGAGATTTGTTCCTACATGCATACCTGGTATAAACGTATCAGTTGGATAATCAAAGCTTTGCCAAAGAAAATTATTATCATCATCATTTGCATCCTTCACAACAAGATTTCCGGAGTCTTGTAATTTTGCTACTGGATTCTGCAGAGAGGAGGATGACCTGTTTGATGACCAGATAATACTGCCATTCGTATCATTGAGGATGATGAGAAGTCCGCGCTCTGTGATTTTCAAGACACCTGATTTATTCTGGAGTGGACTTTCTCTGTTGGCAACCCAAACGACTGTGGTAACCATTATATTCTTGTACCACGTGCCTACGTATCTGTTTCCTGAATTTCCCGGGCTGAAAAACCCGAGTTCGAAATTCCCACCCGATGAAATCATCGTCTCTCCATCTCTTATGGTCTGAGAGCTATTTATAGTGTCGGTTGCAGCACAATTTCCCTGGACCATGATTGAGCAGATCACAAGAAAATTACATAAAGAGATGATCTTTCGTAATTGATCCATGCATGCTAATGAATTCAGTGACTTATGGCAGGTTGCAGCAAGCATGGAAAAGTGGAAGGATATGGCTAAAACAAGTTTATCTTGCCTGTCTGACTGCTTTGAGTTTTGGAGAAGAGGTATGTATTTCCTGATTTTGTTAGCAACCAATGTTGATTACACATCTTACCATATAATACATCATCAATTTAAAGTCAACTTTGTTTTGAAAGCCTGTGTAATAATTTGTTTATTAAAGAGCAGGGAATTTTTATGTTATTAAAACGTCGCTGCCAAATCCCCCTGGTTATTCCAGGTTAGTTTGGTTTTAGACAATTGAAAATTTCGAAAATTAATGTTTTGCCAGCGGCCTGGAATAATTGAACCTTTTTTTGTCGTTAATAATTCATTGAAAGATACTTTTCCTTCATTATTTAACTAAAAAGTTCCTGTTATGGTCCTCATGGTTGGCTTTAGTTAGCCCTATTTGATTCCTTTCATTTTGACTTGCAACTTGGGAGGTTCCTTCTGGCAATGTTATATTCTTTTTCTAAATTTTCTTGGGTCCGGCAAAACGGAGCAGTAATTGGACTGAATCTTCGGAATTAGTTTTGTATTTTATTTCATGTTTTGATTTATATGCACACGCGATGTTATATGTATTGATAGTTATGATTTACTATGAAAATGACGATATAGGTATGATACGATACGAATATAATAATATATATATATTTTTTACATGAAAAATATAATGTGAGTTGTTTGACACCACACCCGGTCACAGAATGTGTACAAGAAATTGAAGTTGATTGAGATATTTTCATTTGCAAAGTCATGTAGATATCTTTGGTCAAATTAATTAAACAAACTTTTTCTAGAATTTAAAATTTTTTAAAAATTTCTCCCGACATATTTAGGCTACCTCCACATTTAAGGAATCTATAATTATATATATATATATATTGGTTACATTGACCAATATATATTTATGTGTATTCCACATTTAAGGAGGTTTATCGATTGAATAATTATCATAACATTCAAACATTTGACCTATATATATATATTGTTGTGTACTTAAGTTTTTGAAGTTGATTTGGTTAGAAAAATTATTATTTCACTTCTAATAATTTATTAATAGATTAAAGCCAAAATTGTTTTTTTGTCTTATAAATAAGTATTGTCAGAAATCAATTTGGGTATTGAAAATATTTTATTAGTTTTGGCACATTTGATCCGAATTTACACATTTTGTTCTATATTAACACATTTGATTATTTGATTTTAATATATGACCAAAATGTAAATCCGGATTAGATATATTAAAAAATAATAAATATAGGACCAAATGTTTTTAGTGGAATACTTGCAAGATTAAATTGAGTTGTGCACATACTTATAAAACAAAAATGTTATTTACTTTGATTGAAAGTACTCCCTTGTTAGCCTCTGATAGGAAAGGTGAGTTCTTCATTTGATCTGGTCGCAATTCTTTCTGATTCAGGACTGGTTGTTGTCCCATTGATGTTTTTAAAAGAGCTTTTTGCACGGATACCCCCTGTGTTATGCCTAATTAGCACTCTGAACTCTGTGATTTGAAAATTCTTAAAGAAAATCCTGTGATTATATAAATTAGCACTGAAAACCCTGTGATTGCATTAAAGTTAGCACTCAAAACCCTACAACCACGGATGTAGGGTTTGAAATGCTAAATGAGTGCTAATTTATTACAATCACAAGTTTTCTTTGAGAATTTTCAAATCACGGGATTTTGAGTGCTAATTAGGTATATCACAGAGTTTTTGGTGCAATTAACTCGTTTTTTAAATAAGCTGAGGCGTATTGTGATCTATGAGAGTGTAGATAATTTTTTTTTTATTTGGCGGGACCCAAATTCAAGAATTCAACAATATTCAAATTTGAACAAATTCCATGCGAGAAAATTGCTAGTAATGCCTTAAACTTAAAAAATCTTTCAAGAATTATGATTTTGACATGGTAATTGACTCCTGATTCTGTTTGTACGTACACAATTTTGCAATTGTTACCAGTTCTTCTACGGAGGTGATTTTTGGGTTAATCTGTTTCAGGGATTGCATGTTAAGTGTCTGAAATTATCAAAGTGAAAATTGTTCAAGGACCAGATCAACCTCCCGATTATTGCTATTTGAATAGCATAAAAAATAAAAATGTTCAAACATATTTGGCTGATTGAGGTGTGGATGTTGGCTGAACAGTTCAGCTCTTTTGAGTCAACAGTTCTCCAGGTTTCTAGGCAAGCAAATCACACCTTCTCAAGCAGAAACTGAAGACGTTCAACAGGTATAAACATACGAGCAAAAAAAAAAAAGTTGCTCCCAAATCTATGATCGTTTTTTTTTTAAACTTTGTATCTAAACTTTGAAATGTTTCAAGTTGTCGTTCAAACCTTATTAAAATTTTCAGATTGCCATCTTAGACTGTCTTAGTGTTAACACGTAAAAAATTAAGAATTTCCGGCAAAAAATTAACACAAAAACAGCCTAAGATGGCAATGTGAAAATTTTAATAAAGGTGGGATGGCAACTTGAAACACTTTCAAAGTTTGGATAAAAAGTTAAAAAAATGGTCATATGTTGGGTGCAACTTGTTTTTTCCTCTAAACATAAACACGATCTGTGCTAAAGTCAAAACAAAATTTACTGGTTTACTATCTTCCCTCTAGTGTTGTAATGGTGGCTTCATTTGTTGACCATGTTGCGTTTGTGCTAGTTGGACTTTCATCTGTCAATATATCCCTTTCTGTGTAAAATCCAGGCTGATTGACGGCTGGAAGAACCCCTTCATTAGCCAACATTAGAACCACTGATGACATGCTAGGCCTGTCGTCTGGTTTCTTTTGAACGCATAAAAGACCAACATGTATTGATCTTAGTGCTTCAGATGAGTCAAATGAGCTTCCTAGAGAAACATCAACCATCTCGACTGACCTTTCTTGCTTATAAAGTGTCCATGCCTGTTAAATTATATAACATTAGACATTAGTGGTGTTTATTTTAGCAGCAAGATACTCTGTTTGTGGGTAGATTATAGAACCAAAATACATTTTAAAATAAACTACATCACGTACGTGCCCAAGAAGGTTAAGATGATGATCGCTGTGTGTGAATCCTCTGTTCTTCTTTCCACCGACTATTTCTAGCACCAGCACACCGAAGCTAAATACATCTGACTTCACTGAGAATAGCCCGTCTACTGCATACTCTGGAGCCATGTATCCACTGAAATTGGGTAATTGAAAAGATAACGTTACAAACAAGAACTGGAAGTAAAATTAAATGTATTAGATGGTTGAGATTCTTACTATGTTCCAATAACTCTGCGTGTCTTAGCTGCTGTTTCATTGCTTCCAAAACTTCGTGCAGTTCCAAAGTCTGATATCTTGGGGTTCATGTCAGCATCTAGCAGTATGTTGCTAGCTTTTAGGTCTCTATGGATTATTCTCAACCGAGAATCCTGATGAAGATACAAAAGTCCCCTAGCAATTCCATTGATGATTTGGAATCGTGTCTCCCAATCAAGTGACACACTTCCTGATTTATTTGCCAGGATATTTAAAATTAGAAATGCAATTAATATCTTCAATTCATTTCTGTGTTACCATGAAACTATGTGTGTGCCAACGATGATTATTTTTCTGACTGCTATGCTAGTTCAGAAACTTAAACATTGACGATCATGAAATTTGATCTTTCTTTAGTTAACTACATATTCACAATCTCTACCAATTTGAGAAGTACCCTTGAGTTTCTTACCAAATAAAATCGTATCTAGGCTTTTGTTTGGCATATATTCATAAACCAACATGCTTTCTTCGCCTTCAATGCAGCATCCCAGAAGCCTCACAAGATTTCGATGCTGAAGTTTGGCTATCAAGACCACTTCATTCTTTAATTCATCAAGCCCTTGACTTGAGGTTCTTGATAATCTTTTCACAGCAATCTCTTGTCCTCCCTCCAGCTTTCCCTAAGATCAGAACTACTATTGTGAGAGGTAATAAGAACAGAAATTGAACTATTGATGATTGTAATGTGTGTTAATTTATCTCTTAACTTCTTGTAAGAATATCATAGATATCATTCTAATATTTTCTTAGTAAATATATTATCTCACACAAATAAGTGAGTTGATTGACATGTATTTCTGAAGCATTGTATTGCATTGTTTTGTTTTAGTGATTCAAAACCTTCACAATTTACTAATTATAGCTAGTCCATGGTCTGTTCATTGTTTTTTTCTATAAAGCTTTAAGCAAACTTTACCTTATAAACAGGTCCAAATCCGCCCTCTCCAACTTTATTATCAATTGAAAAGTAATTTGTAGCTTTTAAAATAGAAGATTGCTTGAATAATGGCAGCTCTGAGTTTTTGTATTCTCCTGCAACATGTAAGAAAGAGATCAATAATTAATCATATATAGATATATATATTGTTAGGTAGTCAAATAGCACATTTCTAACCTTCTGTTTTCATCTTTGATTTTTTCTTTCTTCTCTGAAGATAAAGGATGAGGCTGAGGCTGAGGCATATAAGAACCATTATTGTCACAGGTACTAGCACCGGTACTAGTTTATTTTTCTTCTTACCTTGAGATTCTGCAAATTAGATCCACAAAACAAAGTTCTGTAAATTATGTCAAAATTTCAAAATATAGTATCTAAGGACTTGATTACTTGTTTCAGACTTTTCATTCAAATTTGTAATCATCATAAGTTCAGACTTTCTTTTGAATCAGAAGTTACATTTAGAAGACCTGTATTTCCCAATATGATCAATTTTGCTCATCCGTGAGCCAGGACTAAGTCGAACAGAACATTTATTCATCAAGAAGCTTGTTGACAGGTCTATTGATTGTAACAATATCGATTGTTTGTGAGGACAAAATGAGTAGATTTCATAGAAAGAGAGATATTCATGAATGTTTAACATCATCTTAAAGATCAATACTAGAATGGAAGAAAACTAAATTATTTACAGGGCAGTATATATACTCATTGCCACAATTATTTTCAATCTTTAATTTTCGTACTTTATAACTTTGGAAAAATCTTTGTTTCAATTGATCAGGTTTTTATCAGAACCACTGAAGTTTGAGGAGAAGTGAATTTAAATTCTTACCCAACTCAGAAGAAGCCATTCTGATGTAAATCTCTTGCCCACCTGGAGAGGTATCTCTAATGTCAACCAAATCCCCAGAGTAAAATAAGCATCCACTTCCCGCTCCACTTATATCCAACTGTGTGTACGCCATACACGAACAATTTCTTAAACATTCTTCTCTGCATTCTCCAAGTGTCATGCTCTCGTTGAACCAGGAAAACCGTGCATCTGGCATTTTAATTCCCCTATACTTCATAAACACATCTCCTCGACATCTCAAATTTGTCCTCCTAACACATCCACCTGACCAATAACCTCTTAACCAAGCATCGGAATCTTTTGGCACAAATCTGTAATCCAAACACTTACATGATGCAGTCTCTATATTACATCTCCCATGCGGACCACACAACCCATACGTATCACAATTATCCTCTGGTAAGTTATAATAGAGGTTCCAATCTTGGGTTTGATAATTCCAGCTCCATCTCTGTAAAAGACCACTCGGACTAACTGTACTCCTTGAAACATCTGAAATGTTGAGATTGTTTACTCTAAACATTACTTCTTTTTCATTTCTTGAAACGGTTATCCAGTGCGTGGGATCTTGTTGTTGGATTTGGGACCCACTGAACTGAACCCCATTCCAAGGCCCGAGTCTATTCTGAACAACGTTTCCTCTTTTCAGAGTTGTCTGTAAATATCCAGTGGAATCCATGTGACATGTGAAAACTCCTGGAGCTGGATCGCTGGCACTCCTCCAAGAAGAAAGGTAAGTTTCTTCACCCGTTACGAGATTTACTCCTAAACCCATACCTGGTAGATATGTGTCAGTTGGATAATCAAAGCTCTGCCAAAGAAAATTATTTTCCTCTGTCCTATCATCGTTTGCATCCTTCACAACAAGATTTCCAGTGTCGTGTAACTTTGCTACCGGATTCTGCAAAGAGGATGATGACCTATTCGATGACCAAATGATGCTGCCATTCGTATCGTCGAGGATGACAAGAAGTCCTTGCTCTGTGATTTTCAAGGCACCTGATTTAATCCGGAGTGGACTTTCTCTGTTGGCAACCCAAATGACTGTCTTAACCGTTATATTCTTGTACCACATGCCTACGTATCTGTTTTCTGAATTTTCCGGGCTGAAAAACCCGAGTTCGAAAACCCCAGCTGACGAAATCATCGTCTCTCCGTCTCTTATGATCTGAGAGCTATTTATAGTGTCGGTTGCAGCACAAATTGCCTGCATCATGATTGAGCAGTTCATAAGAAAAATGGGTAAAGAGATGATCTTTCGTAATTGATCCATGCATGCTAAAAGTTTCAGTGACTTATAGCAGGTTATAACAAGCATGGAAAAGTGAAAGTATTATGGCAATAGGAGTTTTTCTTAATTTTCTTGTGTAACAGCCTTGAGTCTTGGAGAAGAGGTAAGAATTTCCTGATTTTGTTAGCAACCAATGTTGATTAGTGATGCTAACCATCGCATTATAATTAAGTTATGAATTTAAAGTGAACTCAGGTTTGAAAGCCTGTGTAATTTGTACATTAGATTACATTAATATGGTCGTAACTGTCGTAAATTTTTGAAAATGAAATGTTTTGCCGGCAGCCTGGAATACGTGAACTTCAATAATTCATTGAAAGATACTTGTCTTCATTATTTAATCAATCAATCTTGCCAGGGTCCCATTTATTGCTTTGATTCGACTTAAGGCAATGTTAATTCTTTTTAAATTTTTTTTGTGTCAAATTCTTTTTGGCAAATTTCTAAGAGAATTGAATCTTTTTTTCGATTTTTTTTATGACATGTTTATAAACGAATCATGTATCGATTCAAAAAAATTTATAAATTATTTGTCCATCACTTGAGAATGACATGTATGTTATCGTGTGGAATTAATTAATAGTGAAATATTATTAATTCAAGAAAAATTTTAACGGAATAAGTATATTTGTAATTTTTAAATTTGAAATGGTAGATTATATAATATTCCCATTTAAGGGGATATAAATTATAATTATTTAATTTTCGTCTAAATGTGAAAATACTCTTAAATTATAATGATTAAAGAAATTCCGATCGGATCAGTATGTTATAATAATATAATTTGACAATGATATAAAGCAATGAATGCCAAAGATGAAGATATTATCTCCAGCAAATCTATGACCCCGTCAAATAGTTTTGAAGGTACCCCACATTTAAGGAGGTTTATAGATCAAATTATTATCATGATTCATAACATTCAAACGTTTGACCAATTATATATATATAGGAGGGGTATTGAAGCTTAGACTTCATTTGGTTTCAAAAACGGGTAATTACAGAAAATTTTTCAATTGTACATCATATTTTTACTTAACTCCCCAATTGACATCATATTTTTACTTTACTTTCCAAGTATAATTTTTTCAGAATGTAGTATAAATATGGCATAATGTAGAATCTATATCCGATAATGTCGTATAATTTTGACAATAGAGTGTATCCACAAATGTTATGAATATATTCTAACTCTCCAAATATGTAGTATAATTTTCACAGAATGTAGTATAAATATGGCATAATGTAGTATCTATATCCTCTAATGTAGTATAATTTTTTGGGGAGTAAAATAAAAATGTGAACAGTAGAGATGAGGGATTTGAAATTACCCCTTTCAAAAATTACTATTTCACCTCCTATAATTTATATAATTATTCAAAATTGTCTTTATAGTTTTATAAGTATAGTCACAATTTAATATGGATAGTATAAATATTTCGCTAACACGCTTTGTCCTATATCTCATTAACAATTCGAATTTATATATTTTGATTTATATTAATATATTAAAATTTTTAATTTTAATATATTTAGTCCTATTCAAAATTAAGGGAGCGAGGATGGTGTGTTTATAGGATCGAATGTGCCAAAATTAATTAAACGACTAACCAAAAGTGTAAATTTGGATTTGATATATTAAAAATTAATAAATATAGGACCAAATATAATTCAATGTTGTACTTGCGAGATCAAAATCGTGTTCTGAACACACTTTATAGGCTAAAAATGCATTTTTTTCGCTTGTCAGGCTCTGATAGAAAAGCTAAGTTCTTCATTTGATCTTGTCACGTTTCCATAATCCGAATTCTTCATGATTCATGACTCAGTATTAATTTTTTAAACAAATGTTCCAAAAGTGATCAGAGATATTCAAATTCAATTCAAGACTCGGTATTGTCTGATGTTATCGATTGATATTTAGTTGATGCGTATTGTGATTCGTGAGCGAGTGTAGATGAGGATTTTTTACTCAGGCATGGACCAAATTCAGGAATTCAACAAAATTGAAATTTGAACTGGTTCCAGCCTGCACATTATATGACTGGTTTGAGTTAACAAAATTTGTTGTTTTTAATTTGCCGACTAATGATAAATTACTTATATGTCCTTGTGTTATATGAGATAATTTTATGTTGGTCCATAAATAATATATCTCCACTATGTAAAAAACTACGTTGGGAGTGGTCCCGCAATAAGCGCCTTCAACTATCACAGAAGATTAATTCTCCACTTAATTTGGTGGGGGGAAACTCTGAGAGATCAAAATAAATAATATATCTCCGGAAGGGTATTCGGAAGAAAAACGACTCATACACATTTGATAAAATATGCCAGATAATAAAAATTAAATTTAAGGATGCTAGCAAGACTCATAACCCAATAAATTAAATAGTGAACTGTTAATATAACAAAAAAAAATCCAATTTAATTAGATAGCAAATCGCTAGTGTAAAAATAATATAAAAGGGAAAAGAAAAAATAAAAGTGAAAGAGAAAATGGTGATTTAATGGGCCCAATTCAAGAGTTGGGCTTGGATCAATGCATACCTTAAGAAGGCGTATTACGATTTGCGACTGTGGATGAGAATTTATAATTTTGGCGGGAGCCCAACATCAAGAATTCAACAACATTGAAATTTGAATGAGAGTTCAATGCAAGAAAATCCCTCACAAATGCCTTAAACTGAGAAAACCCACCACGAATTATGATCTTGTCAAGATAATTGACTCCTGATTTTGCATGTATGTGAGCAATTTCGTGATTGTTACCAAATTCTTCTACTGAGATTCTTTGATTCCCAGAGGAGTCTGTTTCTGACTTTCTGGGTGAATGAGCCTTGCATGTTAGGTGTTTGTGAAATTGTCCAAGTGAAACTGGTGATAAAACCAGATCAGGCTCCCAAGTGTTCACACATATTTCCTTGATTGAGGTTCGGATGTTGGGTTGGCTGAAATCTGAACAGTTCGGGTCCTTTGAGCCAGCAGTTCTCCAGGTTTCTATCAAGCAAATCACACTTTTTCAAGCGGAAGATTAAGATATTAGCAGGTATAAACATAAAATCTATCTGTTCTAAAGTC
>JBBMKE010406337.1:0-11998 GCA_037834125.1 Lippia alba | reverse complement strand
CCCTCAATGCATCACTCGGCTGACGAGACCTCGATAAGAAGTCCTATGTCAAACTCAAGAGTACTTTTGGCAAAAGAATAATAGAAAATCTTTTCAACATGCTTAAATGTTTTCAGTTTTCCTAATTATAATTTGAAGGTCACAAGTCTAATTATTTGCCTAAGTAAAATTTAATCCTTCTGGTTTTTTAACGACCAAAGGGCTAGATTATTTAATTATCGAAGAAAAAAGAAAGAATTGAAACGTGTTCTGATCAATTCAAGCTTGAATTGGGTTAAAAAATTAGTGTTAATTCATCATTTAGCTAAATATACAATATTTATCATATAAATGGTATATATTTTAGGCGGAGTGATAAATCATAGGTCCATTGATATAATGTATGCAACATGCACGTAATTTGTTAGGTTTAATCAATTAATCGATCAGGTCATATTAGAGTTTTTTTGGAGCCATGCAAAAAATTAATTTACATACATCATGTATGAATTGAAATATTTTAACTAATCGTAAAATCTTAAAGTTTTTACATCAGATGTTTTTTGTTTATTTATCTTCTTTTTTTTTCTTTAAGGATTTTACTTATTTTACAAATTTCAAATATGTGATGTAATGACGTGCATGAGCAATATGTGCTAGGCTAGAAGCCCCTTCGAGACATCCGGTAAAATTGGAACGATACAGAGAAGATTATCTGGCACCTACGTTGACATGCATAAATGGAGTAATGGTCCAAATTTTTTAAAGCTATAAGGCAAGAAATTATTTTATGTCAAATTAAAATCCAATGAATTAAATGCCGGCGCTGGGGAACTGTAAACGTCACGTGTTTATATCATTAAACCTATTTTTTGAAGTACGTTCCAAGATTTGATCCCAAGATTAATTAGTTAGCATTAGTTAGGGCCAAAAGAAAAAGAAAAGATGAGATAAAACAAAGCACGAAAAACTTACAAATAAATCCTACTAATTAAAATCAATGCATGCCAAAGTTACAATATGAAAAGAAGATGAAATTTACAAGTTAACAAATGCAAAAACAATAAAGGAGCTGCTGAATTAAGGTAATCAAGACAACTGATTTAATTCTCCTCTTTGGAGAATTAATAACTGATACATTTTAGTCGTGCTTAGAGTGCCCGATACCAGGGCTGTTGCCCGGCGTCGTATGGCGGTAGGAATCCACGTATCCTTCTTCAAGTCTAAACCTAGGGTGATCTTTAGGGTTTTGAGCTACGACATTCTCATGCTTCACCTTTGCATCGCTCAGTTTTCTTCCTTCCTCAACCAAACGTCGTGCCTCGACATGAGAAACGAGCTGGTTTGATAGGATAATGAGGATAAAGAACAAACAAGCATAAGTTGATTTGGCCATTATAAGGATTTTATAAGAAAGTTTATTAGTTTCTTTGAATGCTTTAAGAAATAATGCAAGAGAGCTAGGAATTGTGATAGCTAGAGCTGAGGGAGAAGAAGTTGTTAGGGATGAGACAAATACAATATGGGTTTTTGAGTTTTTGCTGTACATTTTTTCCCTGGTGAGAATGGGGTATTTATGGAGCTAAAAAGTTGGGGGAATGCATGTGAGGGTCCCAAACTCCAAGGAAGATTCCTTTTGTTTGGGAGGCTATGACTTAGGTCGAAATTAATAATTTGAATATTATAAGAATATTTGGTTTTTTTTTTTCAAAGGAACACTATGAGAATATGGTTGAGACTCTCATCTCATATATAGTATTAATAAAAACCAGAGGTACAAAAATCCAAGTCAAGTATCGAGCAAAGCAAGCATACTATAGTGCTTGCGAAAGAAATAAGACATGAACAACATCGAGTTTAATTTTAAAAAGGAAATGATTAGGACTTGTCAAAAACCGACACAATTATGACAACCCAACTAGTATCTAAATCTCATGTCACGACAATCGAATCAACCACCAGATATTCAGCATGATTTAAACTAGTCTTGATAAATAACTTATTCCCGATTCGAACTAATATAGGAGGCTTGCTACTTAAAATCAGGTTCAAACTCGTTGTGTAGATAAAGCATTTATAACAGAGTCAAAACAAAAGATCAAAAAGAGCTCTGATATCATGCATGGATAGGCAAATGCTTTCCCCAAAGAATATTTGGTTAGTTTGTTTTGCTCTTTAATTTACTTGGATTTCTTGTTTCGCTCTACCAATGTTTAAAACTTCGTAGTAAATCAAATTAACGGCCACACACTATGCATAGGTTTCTAATGTCAAGTGGAACTATAGATTTAGCGGTGAAAATTCATTGTTAAGTTTAATAAGATATTTCATATTTGACTATCTAAAACGTAAAAATGAAATTAATATTGAACAAGAGTTATATTATTTAGTGGTTAGACATAATTCAAAATTTATACATGATGGGTTATATAAAAAACAACCTATATAAACGACAAGAGAGAGAAATGATGGTTTGTTATTATATATGTTAACACCAGTTAACATATTCATTAGTTCGAATTAAGTTTTAAGTAGCAAACCTCTTATGTTAGTTCGAATTAAAAATAAAGGAAAAATTACATCTGACTACCCTGCATTTAGGCCTAATTACAACCTAGTCCATAATTTTCAGAAAATTACAAATTAGTCCACACTTTTGAGAACCGTTTGTGGTCCCTAGGGTTCCGTTATGTCATTCCCAAAATGTCCCTGATTTGTTGTTAAAATCATATTTTGTAGGAATCGTTTTGTTATTTTTTGTAAACTTTAGGGATGATTTTATAATTTTGGTCATATATTCAATATAACACTTATAAAACCGTCAGGGCATAAATGTATTTTTACAAATTCTGTTAAGGGACCTCAAGTCAAACAAAATTATAGGGACTAAAATGTAATTTCCTAAAAATTGTGAATTAGATTGTAATTAAGCCTAATGCAGGGTAGTTAGATGTAATTTTCCTTAAGGATTATTAGGGTTGTGTCTAGCAGGTAGTCGCATTACATATATTTTCTTTTACTAAGACTAATTATATTTTATTTGCAGCTCTGTTTCAATCCCTACTGTTTGAAGCCTGTGGGAGGACTGTGAACCCGGTGCAGGGTGCGGTTGGGTTGCTGTGGACAGGGAACTGGCACCTCTGCCAGTCCGCCGTCGACACCGTGCTCCGCGGAGGCATACCGCGATCCTCGCCGGAGTTTGGTGGAGGTCATAACAATGATCTGCAGGGAATGCGGTTTAAGAAGAAAAGGCGCGATCGTGATGAGGTCAGAGGCGTGGATGATCTGGGATTTACGTCGGGTTTTCCAGCCAGAATGACCGGCCGGGGGAGGAAGAAGCGGCGGTTGGGTTCTCCCTCCGATGAGTCGGAAACGACGACGATGGAGAGCGGGTTCGTGCAACAACATGATCTGGATTTACAGCAAAACCACCATGGACATGAAAGGAAGCTTTTGAAGCTCTTCTTGTGATTTTTTTTCCTATTTTTTGGATTTTATTGTATACGGGATGAGGACAAGAAATGCTTATGATTAGAGGTAATTTTACATTTTTTTTTCATATTTTTAATTTTCTGTTTGTATTTCTTTCTTTTAAGTAAGTCACTTGCTATTGTGACTTTGAATAATGAATGAAATTTGATCATCACTTTAACTAAAGCCCATGGTTTGGCTAAAAGCTTCTTAATTGCATCAATGTTTGGAAGGATATAATTAAAGGAGGAACATAGTTATTAGCTCGTAAAAAAAAAAAGTTATTAGAAAAAGAAAAAGGAGGCATGTTTCATTTGCTAATTAAGTTTCATATAAATTCATTAGATGACTTCGTATTTATGTCTATACATATATGTATTTGATCGAACTTCTTTCGAAAACTAAGAAACAAAATCATATCTGGCTAACACAAAAAACAATGCAGAATTTACTTCTAAACCTTTTGCAGTTGGTCATATTTATATTTGGATCCTCCTTAGAAGTTACACTTTCATCCATTGTGATTTGCCGATAATTAAATTACAAGTTTGTGTGGGTGAGGTCTCAGACTCTCGGAAAATTCTAACCCAAACCCGGCTTGGTCAAACTCAACCAATTAAAATGGCAAATGTATTACACTTGCAATTTGATTGGTCACTCTCCCCAAATTTTCCACCAACCACACGACAAGTGCAAAACACTCGTCCTCTCGTTACTTCGCTTTGGCCGAGCCAGGCTCGGGCTCAGCCGACCCGTAAAGATAGGAATCATCAAAATTATTAGAGCCTCACACTTATAGAATTATTGACACTACGTACCCAAACTTCTTAAGATTATCTGCATTTAACAACTGCACGAATATTTATTTTCCTAATAGAGTCTAATAGAGAGAACACTTGTAATCCGTTAACAAATCATAAGGAGTGAAAGAGTAATTTTTTTAAATTAAAAATAGTTCAGTTATTAAAATAAATATCATAATTTATCTAAAGGGGTGGGGGGTTGGGGGATTGTAAAACTGAATCAAGTCATTATGTGATACATGGAAGAAATTTCGTGCCTGTATCACACAATGAGTAGAATTAGGTTGCAATTTATTAAAAAATGATAGTCGAAGTTGTAAATTTGGACATTTTATATCGCAAGCTCAAAAAAATGCAATGATTCAAAATGCTACAAATATTTATCCCTTTTTTTTTTTGGGAAAATGAGTTTTTACCGAGGTCTCCACTTCATATATAAATCAACCAAAGCTCATCAAAGTTACAAAGGTGCATGATCCACAGATCATGAATACTGTCGATAGAATGGTGCCCTCGAAAATCCATGGGGAGGAGCCGCAAAACACCATTATGAATGATTAAAATGTTTATATTCAAGACAATATTGAGAAGCTTGAAAATATTTACACCCCTCTTGCAAAGTGATTTCCTTGGACCTCTTGCTGGCCTCAAACTGAGGCGCCCAGTCGTCCGTGCGGGAGTGGATGTCAGGGTGACTTCCATATGGCAACTATCGGTCGCACTATCACTAGCGTCCTCAGGGTGGTTATTGAGCATTTGGTGATATCGGTCATTATGAACAGGAATTCCATCAATTACATTTTGCCAAACATTGAGGTTGTTTCCTATCACAACGTTATGAGCTTTTCCCTTTCTCTATAATCTGCAAAAGATACCCTTCTCGATCAAAAGCCAATCAAGATTTACATACCAGTAGCACTGTTGATAATCATTAATAGCGATAAGCATATTTTTAACCCAAATATTAAAATGGAGCAACTTATATGTATTAAAAACCTGGGGCTCTTGTTTGCTATCAGCGAAAGCCTGTTGTTTCTCTCCATTATAAGGACTGCACAGGAAATCAGAAAGAAGAAGAGACAAAACGTTAGAGCACATGTTATATTTAATTTGTAAGCAAGAACTCATTTCCATCTGAAATTTGGAAGACCCCATTTGTCAACAATAATCAGTCCTTTAAGTTCTCTTTCCATTGGAGTATTCGAAAAATTCCATCGAACTTGGTAGGTAGCTCCTCTCTTCGCAAGATAGTCAGCGGCTTTATTTCCCTCACGATAAATGTAGGAAATTCTAACTTGCATATGTCGAATCAACTTATAGAACTGCACCAGTAGTTGATTCATTCTGAGATCACCCGTGTGCTTACGGTTAATAATACTCAAAACAGCTTTAGCATCAATCTCGATCCAGATGTTATTTGCCCCAAACTCCTTTGCAATTTTAACTCCTTGGACCATAGCCGTTAGCTCAGCCTGAGTATTAGTTGTACATCCAACACCATCACTGAACGCTAGGACGGTTGAACCCGTGTGATCACGTATGATAATCCCTATCCCGGCAGGTCCCGAATTTCCTCTAGCCGCTCCATCAGTGTTAATTTTCCATTGCCCCACATTCGGTTTCTCCCATTTCACCATCGTTATGCTCTTAGTAGGAGTATGGAGTATGCGAATGCCGAAAGCCTTAGCTCTGTGCATGTCTCCTTTCCAACTTTTGTACTTCATGTGTGTTGTTTTGCTCCATAAAGATAAGTGAGATCGGGCTTTCCTAATAATGTTATAATGACTGAAAGTAGATCCCTCATGCTTCGCCCTATTCCTCTCCTTCCAGATGTACCAAAATATTAATCCCAGCAGTACAACCCTAATATGATTCTTCCCGTAAAGGCAGACGCAAAAATCCATCTTTGAAAGATCATGTTTGGATGTTCCAAACCCGCCATGTCTATCCCGAAGATGTTAGCAAAGTGTTCCCAAACACATTTGGCTTTGCCACTAGAGATAAATAAATGTTAGACCGTTTCCACCATGGAGCAGCACTGGCACTTAGAGGGGAAGACCAAACCTTTACGTTGAAGTCTCTCATCCACCGGTATCCAATCGCGAGTTAATCTCCAGAGAAAGATCAGAATGCTAGGAGTAAGGTTGGCGGACCAAATCAGTTTCATGGTCGTATCAATATTTCTCTTTCTCCTTATCTCATGCCAAATCGATTTAAAGGAAAAATTCCCATCCGAGCTTTTTAACCAAGAAGGAAAGTCTTCAACAGTTGCATCAAAGGGAACTTTTTTAATTCGCATTGCTCGCTCTTGATCCAATACAACTTTGAGAAGATCATCGTCCCAATTATTATCAACCCAAAAATCTCTCACCTTTAACGAACTCAGATTCACGTCGTATAGGCTCCCGCTTAGAGATTCTGCAAACCATCTATCATTCCAGAATGAAACCAATCCATTTCCTAGTGTCCACGAGATGTTTACATAAGCTTTGTCTCGAATTCCGGCAAGCCTTCTCCAAGCATGAGAATGGTTGTTTGACACGTTAGCTTTGTTGTAATGAATAGCATTGCAATATCTGTCCCGCATGAATTTAGCCCAGAGAGAGTCGCTCGTATGGAGTCTCCACCAAAGTTTGTGAGAAAAATCTTCCATTATGTCTTCAATGTCGCGAACTCACAGTCCTCCTTCCGCAACGGGGAAGCAAACTTTACTCCACGCCAGCCAGTGTATTCGTCTCATATCCTCCGACGAGCCCCAAAAAAATCTGTTCAACATAAGTTCCAACGATTTTACCACAACTTTCGGAGGGTTTAGAATTTGTAACGTGTGCATGGGGATGGAATAAAGTATAGACTTGATTAACTGCAATATTCCCCCATGAGTGAGCCTACTTAACTCCCAACCTTGAATACCTCTGATTTTAATCATGATGTCATCAAAGAGTGCAATTTTTCGCCTCCCTCTGAATAACGGAGCACCAAGATATCTGATAGGTAAATTATCACGGGAGAATCCCAGAATATCTTGAACCGTGGCCGCTGTAGAGTCAGAATTATTTCCCACTACGAAAGAGCTTTTCTGATTATTCAACTTCTATCCCGAGAGCCTCTCATATTCTTCAAGAATGGTTCTGATACCCAAAAGGGAGGATCTTTTCGAATTGGTAAAGATGACAGTGTCATCTGCATAAGATAAGTGCGAGATGAACATGTTGGCAGACGTTCTGAAGCGGGCCTCTTCATTTTCTCTCATATACCTATTAAGAAGAATCAAAAGGAAATCAACACCAATAATGAATAATGAAGGGGATAAAGGATCCCCTTGTCTTAGCCCTCGCGAAGAATTAAAGATGCCAGCAGAGGTTCCGTTAACCGAAACCGAAAACCAGTGGTTACTGACAGCAGATTTCACCCAATTAATCCATATTTCAAGAAACCCTTTCTTGCGCAGCACATCAAAGAGATATTTCCATTCCAATCGATCATATGCCTTAGCCATGTCTAATTTTAAGATCATGTCCTTCTCTTTGCCTCGGGAGTCAATCGCATGAGCCATCTCTTGTGCCAAGAGAATATTATCGCTGATTAAACGACCTTTGATGAATCCACTATGGTTCGGTGAAATGATCTTAGAAAGCAGCTCTGTAAGTCTAGAATTTATTATCTTGGTTATAATTTTATTCTTGACGTTGCATAAACTAATTGGTCTGAAGTTCGATCAATGTTGTGGATTATCCTTATTCGGGATTAAGATAACCGTTGTAGCAGTATAGGCTCGCAGAAGTGGCAAGCCTTGGAAGAAGTCAAGTACAGTTTCTAACACATCATTCTTGATTAACTGCCAGAAATGTTGGTAGAATCGTGCTCCAAATCCGTCCGGGCCTGCTGCACTGTGGGTGCTAATATCAAAAACTGCTGCTCGGACTTCTTCTCTCGTGGGGAGCTTGATGAGATCATTGCCTTCTTCAAGACTGACCACCGGGTTAATTTGTTCAAGTCCTTCACCAACATCAATGTCTGTCCCCTCCGACGTAAGTAGTTCTTGGAAGTATTTTTTTGTCGAAGCTCCAAGTTCTGTTTGGTCCGTAATTTCTTCGTCCCATTCCTTTATGCTCATGATCTGACTCCGGAATCGCTTTTTCTTGATAATGGAATGGAAAAATCTAGTGTTTCTCTCGCCATCCTCAATCCACTTACATGCTGCCTTTTGACGCCAGAAATCTTCCTCCATAGCAGTCGTTCTGTTTCTAGCTGCTATACTCCTATTCAACTTGATTAGGTTTTCGTCTGCCTGATCATTGTCATATCTTTGCTCCGCTAACTTAACCGTTGTCTCCGCTGCCTCAACCCTGTCAAAAATATTACCAAACCTTTGTCTGTTCCAATCTTTCAAGTGGTTCTTGAGCCTACTTAGCTTATCATGAAGTTTCCAAAGCCCATAGGAGTGAGACGGTTTCTCCCAATTTTCGCGAACTAGCTCCTCAAATTTTGGGTGGCGAAGCCACATTTTTTGCAAATGAAAGGAGGCTGGGGGCCTAGCATGATCATCACCAAAGTTTATAAGAAGAGGACAATGGTCAGAACCGCCTCTCGGCAGGTGGTTCACTGAGGTGATCGGGAAGCTATCAGCCCAAGCTTCATTAACCAAAACTCTGTCTAGTCTTTGCCGCATCTCTCTTTTGGCCCAAGTAAACTTTGAGCCCTCAAATCTTGGCTCAGTCAAATTGCAGTCCTGAATAAAGATATTAAATTCTGCCATTCCAAGAAGATCAGGTTGATTTCCTCCACTTTGCTCCTCAATTTTGGTAATGATGTTAAAATCACCACCCAAAAGCCAGGGAATAGATCGATTTTGTTCAATACGCAAACAATTCCATAGCTCTCTCTTGCCACTGGTCGTCGATTTAGCATAAACGATAAAAAGCAGACAGGTTTTGTTCCATTTGTTGTTCTTGAGTTTGATATGGATGAATTGTCGGTTGTCAACCAGAATATCCGCTTTCGTATCCTGATAACAAAAGAACCAGATGTGGTTAGAATCATTATAAAACATCTTAGGGAAATTAAACATGCGAGTGAATAGATTAAAGTCAGGTTGAGCCATTGGTTCTAAAATATCCATGAAATTTAAGTGGTTTTTATTTTTATAATTCTTAAGGATACGTTGTCTGCCCTCGCTGCGTATCCCCCTGATATTCCATATTAGGCCTTTCATCATCATCGTTTACCAGAATTCAAGCCCGATGACCTCGTAGTCATCCTTTTAGAGGGCGGGGCAGTGGTGTTTTTTTTCTTTTTCCTTCTGCAGTTTTGGGCCTCTGTGAACTCCATTTCGTCTGTTGAGCTAGCTCTCCTGTGTGTGGCCTGTGTTTTTTGTGTCTCAACATCATCATTCTCTTCTCTCGGATCGTCTGTCTCGGAATTATTCTCATCGGTTGGTTCCTGACTTCCATCACTCTCATTTTCATCTGCACTACTCTCTTCTCGTACCGTCTCATTGCCATCATTCTGTATTGGCAAAACCACCTCAAGGGAATTGATTTTAACCGGAAGGTCTTCAGTTGGTCCCTTGTTTTGGTTCCCCGAATCAGTATTGCTTTCTTCATGTTTTTCGATATTCTTGTTTGTAGCTTCAGTTGCTAGAGCATCCTTCTTGTTCCCTCCTGCTTGGGGCTGGGGATTGTTGTTTTGTGGGTAGAAGCTTTTTTCTACCCAGGCTTTGGTTGTTTGTCCATTTCCTTTCGCCGCATTCTTGGTCGCAGTAGCTTCCTTTTTTCCTCTGAGGTCATTCACGCGGATATTGTTGTCTCCGGTTTTCTTTCTCTCATCTATAACCTCACGGAGGTCTTTGTTCTTTTCTACCTTTTCTCCTTTTCTTTAGTGTTTTTCATGTAGCATTCTTGAAGTTTATGGCCAAGTCTTAGACATTGTGTACAGTAAGCAGGGAGGCGCTCATAAACTATTTCCTGGATTTGTATGCCCCCTTCGTATCCAAGGGTTATTTGGTGCTTTAGAGGCTTTAGTAGATCAAGTTCCACGCACACTCGCGCAAACTCCGGTCTATTGGCATCAACAGTTCCCTCGTCGCAACAGAGGGGCTCTCAAATTACTCTTGCTATGTCGTACAATGCATCCTCATCAAAGAATTAACTCCAAATACCTGGAAAATGAATCCATACAGGAACAACAAAAGATTCTATGTTCAGGTTAAAAGTGGGGGTCCACTTAAAAACTCTCATGGGATATCCGTCAAACATAATGATCTTTCGCAATCATAATTTTATAACATCTTCATCACAATTTAATCGAATAAGAACATGTTTCATGTTTAATAATCCCAATTTAAACTCACCCGAAAGCTCAAGTTCCATGAATAATTCATGCAAGCGAGACATGGTAGGGTAGCCATGAGAAAACTTACCGACCAAGGCTTATTTGAATGGCTGAGATAACCTGGAAATCTTAGTATCTGAGAACTGAATGTGTGTTAGTCCGTTCCGCTCAGACACTGTGCCGAACTTCCTAGTTT
Source organism: Lippia alba (assembly GCA_037834125.1). Lineage (NCBI taxonomy): Eukaryota > Viridiplantae > Streptophyta > Magnoliopsida > Lamiales > Verbenaceae > Lippia > Lippia alba. The sequence continues at coordinate 1,216 of JBBMKE010406337.1, read as the reverse complement.
GGTCGGAGCGATGAAAAACATGCACCCTAGCGCGATTAGGGTTGGTGTTCCTGTTCGTGAGCTGTGTTTTGGGTGTCGGTCTATTCCCTGAAAGTGCCGCAACATAACTCTTCTGTTGCATAGTGTTGTTAGGAAGCTCCGATGGGGAAGTCCCCGCCAATGGCGGCGACTCCATGGCAGAACCCTAGCGGAGGTTACAGAGACGTAGGAGGAGAGTAATTAGTTTTTTTATGTAATCAAGTTGATTTAAGAACTTAATTAATGGGAACTTAATTTGTACTGTATATTTATATTTTTGTTCTTTAATTTTTTAATATTTTAATTTTTTGCCCCCTAATTAAATTTTGGCTCTTTTGTTTTTGATATTTTAAATTTTCGTCCCCCATAATATTAAATCCAAGCTCCATCCTGCTTGTAATTTATAAACAAATCATTAAGGATAAAAAGCGTAATCTTTTAACCTAATATTTAAGTGTAAATATTTTTAATCATATGCAGCAAAATATAATTAACCCAGCAGGATCGTATAGAGTTAAAAAAAAAAACCTAATACATTTATATTGCCTTTTTAATTATTTCCATAGATGTAACAATTATAGTCATGGCTGTGTCTGTTTGTACAGCTAATAAATATATATATATATATGTACACATCAGGCTCTGTTGCTCTGCTCTTCGCTTCATTGCAACCCTGTTTGTGCAGCAAATTAATATAAGGTACACATCACACCACCACCCACCCCGCCTATGATCAAAATTCAATGCAACAGAGAGGTTTGAGAGTGAAGAGTGTTTTCACTTTTTAAAGGATTTCTTACACATCTACCTAGGGTTTTTTCTAATTTTAGTGTGGTTTTTTTATATATTGTAATTTTGGTGTGTATTTTTTTTATATTTCAACTTTGGGGTAATCATCTTTTTGAATAAGAGGAATCACTGTTCACAACTGTAGTGAACAGTGATTCCATTTTTTTAAAAAGAGGATTTAATATAAAATTTAATGAGTGCATATATAGGAAGGGTGTATTTTGACCCAAATATATCAATTTTGACTGAATATTAATTTTCTAAAATTTTGAATTTTTTAATTGATAAAATTATTTTAATGAAAAGTTATTTGACATTAATTATAATTTTTAATTTTTCTAAACAATTCAAAATCAAATCAATTATCTCCATAATTTACGAAATCTTTTAAAACTAGCAAGTTAATTGC
>JBBMKE010406330.1:0-11999 GCA_037834125.1 Lippia alba | reverse complement strand
CATGCTTTGGGATTTGATATGGATTTGACACGGAGAGGTATGTAAAGTGTAGTTGTAGCAAGGTGAAGGTACGTATTTGTATGATTTGTTCAGTTTTGGTTTGTAGCGGGTTAAGGATTTGATTTGCTCTGTTTTGTATTTGTTGGGCCCGGAGACTGTGGGTCAGGAACCCCGGGACGGTGTCGGGCAGTCGGGTTTGCCCTGGGCATAGTCTCCACTATGTAAAGGAATAACCCGGAGTCCACTAGGAGGTTTGGTTGGATAATGGAAACCTGAGGGTTTGAGTGTGCGCGCTCCCCTCGTCTGATTTGGATGGTTTAGGTCGCGCAACCCTTCCATCACCGGAGAATGAGGTTTGTATGTTTTGTTTGATTCATTTGATTTGCGTGTTTGTTTCTGAGGAGCCCAGGATAGGATTTGTTACTCGTACCCGCCGAGTTGTATGTTTGATTTGTTTAATGTTATGAAACGGGGATAGATTTCTTAAGTAAGATAAAATATGAATCTTTTGAATATGTACTCTGAAATATGATTTGATAAGTTTTGATTTGAATCCGTTTGTTTTGAAATTTGAAACCGTTAAGCTTTATTTGTTTTGTTTTGAATTTGAATCCCTATATATATGTATCACGAGCGAAATCTTTGGTGTTCAAAAACTATCCCCGGGTTCATGAACCATGCATATGCTTGGAACTTGCTTTGTTCTATATATATGTAGCGTGTGTGGGTAGCCCCTCACTCAGTCAAGTGGATAGACTGACCCATCTCCCTCCCCAACTTTTTAGTGTGCAGGTTTGGCTCGGAGTTTGGAGCTAGGCGGCGTTTGTGTCGAGTCCTTGAGTCGGTCAAGTTTGTATTAGGGAGTCTTTGCATTCGTATTTGTATTATTCGAATTTGTATAAGTATGCAAGTTTTGCATTTGAGTATTTATGTATTTGTTATTTAAATTGCTCTTGTCGGGCTTTGTTATGCTTTGAAAAGAGGCCTGAGGAGCCCAAGTTTGTTTGTGTTCGGTGTGTTTAATTTCTGCAGGCCCGTGGCCAATGCATGCGTGTGATTTTAGCTTTCGTTTTTGCACTCATTTTGTTTGGTTCAATTTGTCAAGGTCTAGGTTCCGCCTAGCTTAGAAGGTTTTGTTTTGTCACTCATTCGCTACGGTTTGATTCGGGTGTGGATTCTTCATTTCGTCACTCGGGTGTGGCCGTGGTGCGGGGGATGTGGTGCCTCACGTGCGGGATGCTACATGTTCAGCTAGGATCTTGTTACTTAGATATTTATCTAGCTTTAATTTTCAGCTTCAAGTTTTTGAATAAATACTCTCTGCATGTGTACATACAGATTGCATTCTGACTGCTACTTTCTTGATAAATAGGACACTGTTAGTTCATTTGGTGCATAAATCACCATTCCAATTATAATATAGTATCATTTGTGATTTGCTTCAGTCTTCTTCGATTGATTTGATTTTTGTTTTGTGCTTCTGTTCAATCCTTTCTCGCGATTTGTTGTGATCCGCCATGAATTCAAACGGCCAATCTTCTATTTCTCCGGCGAGGATCCGTATTTCCTGCCACAGTCCGAGCATCTCACAACTTCTCTGGTTTTTCAACAGCTCACAGGAGATAATTACACTACCTAGAGTAGATCAATGTTAATCGCACTTTCACCGAAGAATAAGCACGGCTTTGTAGATGGAACTCTTACTCCTCTGGTGGCGACTGAATCTGAGTCTCGCCGGAATGCCTGGGAGCGCAACAATCACATCATTATCTCTTGGATTCTTCATTTTGTTTCCAGGGAGATTGGTGCTAGCATATTATTTTTCGACACTGCACGTGAAGTATGGCTTGATCTCCGTGAGCGTTTTCAGCAGTCCAATGGTCCTCGTATCTTCCAACTTCGCCATGCTTTGCTTTCAACGCGTCAGGATAATACCTCTGTGAGTGTGTATTTTACGAAATTAAAGGCTATCTGGGAGGAATTGACGAATTACAGACCTGTTTGTACCTGTAATAGATGCAATTGTAATGGTGTTCGTGATTTGTGCACCTATTACCAATCTGAGTATGTCATAGCATTTTTGATGGGGTTAAATGAGCCATATGGACCTATTAGAAGTCAAATTTTGATGATGGATCCACTTCCCACCATGAGCAGAGCTTTTGCACTAGTTACACAAGAGGAGAGACAGCGTGGTTTGGGCACATCTGCTATCTCTCAGACCTCTCCTATGGCGTTTGTTGTGCACAATTCTCCTCGTCCTCCATCTTTTAGTGGTCATTCTGGTGGTACAGGCCGCGGTACATTTTACGGCCGTGGTTGTGGACGTGTTGAATGTTTCCACTGTCACGGCACCAATCACACTGTGGACAGCTATTACATACTGTATGGATACCCTCCAGGACATCCCTCAGGGCAGAGACAAAAATTTCTTCCATCTATTCATCAAGCTACTCGACCACAATCTGTTAATCATGTAGACACTACTTCACTCACTCCTCCCAACTCTGCATCAGTTAATTTAGTGGAAACTCCGTCAGAGTCCAACTCCACCACTCATAGCTCCGATCATCTCTTAGAACATTGACTTATCAGCAATATCAAGCATTGATCCCCATGCTTGCTACACAGATGCATATATCAGAAACTAGTTCTTCTGGAACACATACTTCCACTACAGGTATATCTCTATCAGCTATTTCACATTCCAGTATTGGGAATACGAAGTGGATAATAGATTTTGGCGCCAGTAAGCATATAACTTGTGATCAGTCTAATTTTGATACTTTTGAGCCAATTTCCAACACTACGATTGTTCTTCCTGATGGTACTTCTCTTGATGTGCATTTTAAAGGGTCTATACGACTTCATGATTGCCTCCCTTTGACTGATGTTCTTTTGGTTCCTCAATTTAAGTTCAACCTGCTATCTCTGAGTTGTTTACTGCATTCGGCTTCTATTTTAGCTTCTTTCTTGGCTAATGAGTGCGTAATTCAGGATTCCATGCAGAGGGTGATGATTGGTAGGGCTAAACTACTCAATGGTCTATATGTCTTCGATACATCAGTTAGTTCAGATTTCTCACAACATTTGGTTTCTAAAGATACATTACTTAGTTCAAATTTCTTACAACATTTGGTTTCTAAAGATAGCAGATTAGGTCATGTATCTTCTTCCGTTCTTGAACAATTGAAAGATGTTATAGGTTGTGATAGTTCGGTTTTGGCAGATACACATTGTGATATTTACCCTTTGGCAAAGCAAAAACATTTGTCATTTCCAACAAGAAATAATAAATCTGCTCATGTTTTTGATCTCATACATGCTGACATATGGGGACCGTTTAATCATGCTTCTGCTAATCCTTTCAAGTATTTCTTGACATTGGTTGATGATCACACTCGTTTTACTTGGATATTTTTGCTCAAGGCAAAATCTGATGTGCTTAATGTTGTCCCTCAATTTTTTAAGATGGTCCAGCCACAATTTCAGGTCTCTATCAAAGGTTTTAGGTCTGATAACACACCCGATTTATCTTTTATTGAGTTTTTTCAAAGAGCATGGTGTCCTGCATCAGTATTCTTGTGTTGAAACACCTCAACAAAATTCTGTTGCTGAGAGAAAGCACCAACATTTATTAAATGTGGCCAGAGCCCTGTATTTTCAATCAAGGATTCCATTGCAACATTGGATAGATTGCATTCTGACTGCTACTTTCTTGATAAATAGGACACCTTCAGTTCATTTGGCGCATAAATCACCATTCCAGTTATTATATGGTTCAGTTTTTTATTACACAACACTGAGATTGTTCGGTTGTCTAGCATATGCTTCTACTTTGGTTTCTCAAAGACATAAGTTCACTCCACGAGCAAAGGCATGTGTGTTTTTGGGATATCCACCAGGAGTTAAAGGTTACAAATTATTGGATCTTGAGACTAAGGATACGTTTATATCCAAAAATGTTGTCTTCTATGAAGATATTTTTCCGTTCAAAACTTCTACTTCCTCATCTCTACCTTATGATTATTCTGCTTTTAATCCTTTTTCCAATATCGGTTTACCATTGTCGATTCCGGATGCTACTCCTTCTATTGATACATCTAGAGATTCTCCAGTTGTTGTCCCTTGTCGAAGGTCTTCAAGAATAACACACGGACCTTCATACTTACAAAATTATTACTGTAATCTTCTTCTTGGTGTTCCAGCTCCAGATACATCTAGCTTGTATCCCTTATCAACTCACTTGTCTTATGAAAAATTATCGCCTGCTTATAAGCATTTTTCTCTCAATATTTTAATTGTCCCTGAGCCACATACTTACAAAGAAGCAGCCTAATTTCCAGAATGGCAAAAAGCTATTCAAGAAGAGCTCCAAGCTATGAAATCAAATAACACTTGGTCCATAGTGCCTTTTCCTCCTGGATCTCATTCTATAGGCTACAGATGGGTTTTAAAACCAAGTTTAAATCAGAGGGCAGTTTAGAAAGACATAAGGCCCGATTGGTTGCTAAAGGGTATAGTCAATTAGAGGGGATAGATTTTCTAGACACTTATTCTCCTGTAGTGAAGTTAGTTGCAGTCAAAACTTTGCTCGCTTTAGCAAGTGCACATCATTGGGATCTTGCTCAGTTGGATGTTAACAATGTTTTTCTTAATGGTTCATTGTTTGAAGAGGTTTACATGGACTTGCCACAAGGTTATTCTTCCTTTATTCCCACATTTTCATCTTCCGGTACGGGGAAACTAGTGTGTAAGCTAAATAAGTCCATATATGGTTTAAAACAGGCATCCCGACAATGGTATGCAAAATTTTCTTCTTCATTAGCTAAGTATGGCTTCGCTCAATCTAAGGCTGACTATTCTTTGTTTACAAAGGGATCTGGGTCCTCGTTCATTGCTTTGCTGGTATACGTTGATGATATTATCATCACAGATCCCAATCCAGCTCTTATTAGTGATTTAAAACAGTGTTTGCATACTCAATTCAAGCTAAAGGATTTAGGGCCTTTGATATTTCCTTGGAGTGGAAATTGCTAGATCACAAGATGGAATTATGCTTTGTCAGCGCAAGTATACTCTTCAGCTGTTAGAAGAAGCAGGTTTTCTTGGATGTAAGCCAGTATGTACTCATATGGATCCGAATGTTAAGTTGAATTCATTTGATGGAAATCCTATACAGGATGTGGCTATGTACAGAAAGTTGATAGGAAAGTTAATGTTGTATCTCACGCTTTCAAGACTAGATATAAGTGTCACAGTCAACAAACTCAGCCAATTTGTAGCTCAACCTCGCACAACACATCTGATGCAGTGTATCACCTAATTAAATATCTTAAGGGAACACCTGGACAAGGGGTTTTCTTTTCATCAACCAGTGATATGCGTTTAAGTGTCTTTGCTGATACAGATTGGGCTTCTTGCCAAGATACGAGACGTTCCACCTCAGGCTTTTGCATCTTCTTGGGAAATACCTTGATTTCATGGAAATCTAAGAAGCAATCAATAGTATCTCGTTCATCCGCTGAAGCTGAGTATCGAGCCTTAGTTGTAACTACCAGTGAGTTATTTTGGTTAAAACAACTACTCCAAGACTTCCAGATTCCATTTTCAAGTCCCATTCTGTTGTTTTGCGATAATCTTACTGCAATACACCTAGCTGAGAATCCGTTATTTCATGAACGCGCTAAACATATTGAAGTTGATTGTCACTTTATTAGAGATAAAGTTGCTACTGGTTTGGTTAAGCTACTGCTTGTGCGTACTTCACAGCAACTCGCTGATGCTTTTACAAAAGCTCTGCCTGCACCACGTTTGCAGACTATCATTGATAAGCTGGCTGTGAAGAATATTTTCATGCCACCTTGAGGGGGGTGTTTTGTAATTGGTTTAAAAGTAGTCATTTTCCCTTTCACGTTTCTGCTTCCTTTAACAGAAACAATTGTGAGCAGCTGGGATCTTGACACGTGTTCAGCTAGGATCTTGTTATTTAGATATTTATCTAGCTTTAATTTTCAGCTTCAAGTTTTTGTATAAATACTCTCTGCACGTGTACATACAGATTTGAGAAAGGAAAATATGTTGAAATTCCAAAATTGCTTTATAGTTTTACTTTCAATACATTCCATCCATGGACAGACTCTTTGTCAAGCTAGCACACGATCGAGCAAGTTCCCTTCTTAATTTGTCGTCCAGAACCTCCGTGGGACATTCACGGTCTATATATCCATCGCCTGTTGATGTTTAATGGACTAGAGACTATATTGTATGGTGTTGAATTATCATAAAACAAAGTTATATATTACATACACCAATCATAGTGCCTGAACCAAATAAGTAATACAAAGTGGCCCAAGGATGGCAAAAGTCATAGTAACAAACTCTTAACATAAAACAAACCAATTTTACAAAAACTTTCAATGTCAGTGCATATGTATTCCAAGTTCAATATACCACTCACATCTGGAAACGAATGATTTCGTCAGTAATTTAATCCCTCCAACAATGCCAAAAATAGAGAAAACAATACACACACCCAAGAATTAAACCATCTATCTACGTCCAAGTGCATGACCGAACGCCACAACATCAGACAACCCACAAACGACAGCAGGTATTAATCGACCATATGGGAAAATTACAAGATCCATAAGCGATTTAAACTAACAAAATCGTAGCACTTCCTACGAATGCTAGAAGTTGCAGCGAGGGGATAATTAACTCTAAGTTATGGAAGATGAGTGTTCTGATTTCTAAAGAAGGAAATATAGATTCTCGTTTTGTTTTCAGAAAAGGGGCATGGACCGAGACTAATTTGTGAACAATAGCAGAGTAATTTTCTATGCTACTTAATCTCACCCTCTCATCCTCTTTTTAGATTTTTTTTTTTGTACAACTCATTTTTAGATTCGTTGCAGGATCGATATATATTAATGAAATGTAATAGAAATGAATGAACTATACGATGAAATAAATAAATGAGCAAATGTCATATTTGGTCCCTCTAATTTCAGTTTTGTATTACTTTGGTCCTTAATGTTCCAAAAGTGACATTTAAGTCCCTGAAGTTAATAATTCGTTTAATTTAATTCTTTCAAATTAAATTTTAGTGAATTATAGTCCCTAAAATTTCAAATTTGTATCACTTTGGTCCTCAATGTTCTAAAAGTGACACGTAAGTCCCTAAAGTTAATAATTTGTATCGTTTAAATCCTTCAAACCTACATCAATATCAACATAACACAATATCAGTTGATCTTCATATTGTACAAACGACAAAAGTCATGTGGTGCTGTCTCGAAATCTTTCCGACCACAATGGTGAGGACAATTTTGCATATAAGTCTGTCATTCGGATAGATAGGTCTACCCAACAATCTAAGGTCAAGATGTAGGTCGAAAACTCGCATTAAATGCAGTGGCAGAGCCAGATTTTTTTTAAGGAGGTCGATCAAAGCATAATACTAAAGAAAAATTCCATATAATTTTTAATAATTTACTATATTGACCCTCATTAGTAGTAATTTTAACTTTGATAAGGGGGTCAATAATGAAAAATTACATAAAATTACAAATACATGTATCTAAATATCTATATAATAAAATAATTTTTAGGGGGGTCAATAGTACCCCCTCAGGATAGTGTGGCTCCACCACTGTTTAAATGCATAAAATATATCTTAGCATAATATACTCAGTTACATCATGTCTACTACTGTATTTATTTCACCTGAGAAATATATTAAATTCTCTTGAGCTCTTCCACTTACTCTATGTTGAGTTTTGAGTATTATTTGTTACTCTAGAAATTGAAAGGTGTACGTCGAGACTACCTAACCTAATTCATAGTTTGTCCTCTTTGTCCACTTCATTATCTTACTAGAAATAGTTGATAATTGTAGGCATGATGCAATTGAATATATTATGCTATGATATTTTATGAATTTAATGTGAGTCTCCGACCTACATCCTGACCTAGATGGTTGTGCAGGTCGATCTATCCGAATGGTGAACTTATATGCAAATTGTCCTCTTTATTTTGATCGGAAAGATTTCAATTGTTGTCTCTCAACCCCACCACATGGCCTGTGTCGTTTGTACAATATGCAGATCAATATGGTATCATGTTATGCTGGTATTGATGTGAATTTGAAGGATTTAAACAATACGGATTATTAACTTTAGGGACTTAAGTGTCACTTTTAGAACATTGAGGACCAAAGTGATACAAATTTGGAACTTTAGGGATTATAATTAACTAAAATTTAATTTGAAGGACTTAAATGAGACGGATTATTAATTTTAGGGACTTAAATGTCACTTTTAGAACATTGAGAACCAAAGTGATACAAAACTGAAACTTTGGGGATCAAATATGACATTTGCTCTAATATTTAAATCAAAACTAATTACTCTAGAAATGACAATTCACCGAAGACATGCAGCTGTCAACACAAATTAAACATCTGGGAATCGTTTGATACATGAGATGAAGTTATTAGAGTTAATTTTTTTAGCTTTTTAAATAAAATTAGGTGTTAATAGAATGATTTAATATTTTGTTTGATATTGGTTATTAAAAGTTGCGAGTCTTAATTATACAAATTCAGTTTTCTGTTTGATATGTTAGATTAGTTAAAAATAAATGTATAGTTACTATTTTATCCTTGAATTCAATAATGTTAGTACAATAAATAGTGAAGATGTGTGAGTTTTTTTATTGAAGAAATTATTGATCAACATAAATCTTTTATGGCGAATAATATTTTATCATTAATGGCAAGAATTGTCCAACCTCATATTAAATTCTTTTTTTAATTAGAATTATATTAATTTTATGAAAAGGGGTGTTTTGAATTATCTCCCTGTTTGACCAAAAATATTTAGTTAACTCCTCTCTTAAGATAAATTTTTATTTTACTTCCTAAATTGATGTTTAATTTTTTATTTACTATATACTAACCTTGATTATCTATTTTACCCTTTTCTCTCCCTCAGGAAACCCTATTACTCTCCTCCAAATCATAAGAAATCCTTAGTTTTTTTTCCTTTCCAAATTGTTAATTTTTTTTTTCAGAAAACCTCACACATCAAATAAACACCACTTATGAATTATTCTTCCCTAGTTCCAACGTTGCACATATGGTGCTCGAAGAGTCTGAGGATCCTGTGAAAATTATGGAAAGTTGTGGATACAATGGAGAACTTAATATTCTAAGTTAGAAAGGAAGAGCAACAGGCAACGGCGACCTGTGGTGGTCGCGGCTACCGAAGGTGGTCAAACAATGTTGGTGCTGTCAAATATTGATGGTTTCTGGCAAAGGAGCCACAGAAGATTTTCGACGACAATTTGGGTAAAAGTAATGGTTTGGTGCTTTATTCTTGGGTGAGAATTGGGGCAAAATCAAATTCTAATAGTTTAGGAAGGAATTAGTTAGGAAGAAAGGTAAATAATTAAAATAGTTTAAATAATAAAGGATATTTATGTCATTTTAAACTAATTAGGAGGTTAATAAAAAATTAAATTTTGAAACAAGGAGTTGACCAAAAAAATTTTAACTCGGGGATTATATTAAATTTTTTGATGATATTCAGGTATTAAACTCTAGATTTTCGTTATGAAAATATGTCAGATATAACTTATTTATATTAATTATATTTAAGGATTTTATTTTTAATCATGACATTTAAGCATATCACAAATATTCCTTTTGAAAATAAATAAATAAATCAGTAGAAAAGGAAGCAAAATATTGAGGCAGGTAAGGACAATATATTAGGACATTGATTTTTTTATTTGGTACAAATATTGAGGACATTAATGACTAAAAGAAAAGTCAGAAAAATTAATCGGGGAGTTGGACTTAATGGCACACCCCCAGCCCCCGGCCCCCCGCTGCGATCTATTTCCTAGCTTAAATCTGAGTAAATCGAGGGCTATGTACGGGCCAATGATTAAGTTTGATGGGCTTTGAAAATTAATCAATCACACCAAACACTAAATTAAGTAAAATAAAAATCTATAATCCGACTTAATATTCTATATCAAGAACTAGTTTACTTGGCAAGTTCCCAATGACCCAATCCATTCAAGTTGAGTTATTGATTGACGGCTTACCATCTAATTTAACAGCCCGTTGTTTACTTGGGTCTTCTATGCGTATGGTGTAGAGCTTCAAGAACGGCAGGATGTTTACCTGGACCTTTTAAATCCATTAAAATTAGGTGAAGCTTCAAGACGGGCAGGATGTTTACCTGGACCTTTTAAATCCATTAAAATTAGGTGAAGTTACTTTAATACCCCTTTCCCCTTTCTTGTTCAATTATTGTTAACTTTGTTCAAGAATTGGTTCGTTGGCTTCTGTACATCAGCTGAGGAGGTAAGACATTGATTCCCAATTAAGATTCATATTTCGTACGATTTTGATTTGGCGCAGAAAACCCAAAATTTTGGGAGGGGAAGGAACAGTAAACGAAAGCGGGAGCTGATGAATAATCTGGAAGAGAGAGGCAAAGTTTCATAAAGTAGGAAGGGCAAATATGATAATTGACCTTAAACACAAGTTGAGAGTTGTCAGCTAAAGTGGGCTTCACAATCGATACAATAGGGGGCCCGATTTTAATGCGGGCCTGGTTCCTTTCCAAGTAAACACATGTAACCATCATATACCAACTCATAACCTTCGTTTAACATCAAAGTAAACTAGTTCCAAACGCTTTCCTACAATACTGCCCAAGACATAACTTTGATACTCTTGCTATAAAATATGTATGAGCCAATGAAAATTTTAAATTTCACAGGGCATACACATGGTCTGTATGCGTATGGAAAGTAGAAATTCTCCATAACAAGGCCTTCAAAGTTTGTAATGTTTTCAACTTCTAGATCAATCGTTTGCCGTTCTAAGAAAATTTAGAATGGATCAACTCATGCAAACAAAAAGATAGAATCCTGATCAAGAGGGCATTCATAGGTTATCATACCAGATCAACACTCCAATATATGCAAGAAAACTTGACAATGTCGTACTTCTAAAAGAAAGTTAGCTTCAAATCATTGACAACTTGCAATCAGATAATCTCCAACAGAACCAACACTGCAAAAATATAACCTTAACTTGCTTCACCTTCCATTCTGCAAAATCAATGCATAACTAAATATATGGTCAAAGCTCATATCATTATTCTCAACAATAAAAAATATAATTCAGGAAACAATTTGTAGAATCCAGCAACTCCCCAATAATTTTACGATGAAATCTATAATAACCAATATAGATACACAACTAGAATTTTTCTGAAATAAACCATAATCTGGAAGAGGTTTGGTATTACATGCATGAATTCCCTAAAGTTAGAGAGATTTTCTAAAATGCAGCCATTTTCTAAATTGGTGTATAAAGTACCCCCTTTGTGGGGGGTTTAATATAATACTGTTAATCGTGGATGAGACCCACGATTTTTATTTTTTAATATTATTTATTGCAAAATCGTGGATCTCTTCCACGAATGTAATTTTTTAATATATTTTATTGGCAGTCGTGGACGAGATCCACGACTATTAATTTTTTTTTGCTAGTCGTGGTATATGTCCACGATTAATTAAAAAAAATTATTGAAATAGTAGTCGTGTCCTAGTTTAGGGTTTTGTTAAAAATTAGGGTTTAGGGTTTTGTTTGTGAATTAGGGTTAGGGTTTTCCATTTTTTTTATTTAACTTAAAAAAAACCCCAAAGTGATGACAAGTTTGAATTATTACGTCTGATAATAGTGGTTGAATATTTATGATGGGAATTTTAAACATAAACATCTGAATTTGAATTATTATGAATTATTATGGGGTGGTAGGATATTGAACATGACAATACATATTTTTGGTCATTCAATTCTGATAAAAGCTGTTGGATATTTATGATGGTAAGTTTGAAATTTTGCATCTGCATTTGAATTATTATGTGGTGGTGAGATATTGAACATGACAATACACATTTTTTACCATTCA
>JBBMKE010406323.1:0-10705 GCA_037834125.1 Lippia alba | reverse complement strand
TGAGACAGAAAATCTTCGAAGGGCAGAGAAAAGATCCCAGGGTTCAGAAATTGGTCAGTAAGGCTAAGGATGATCCGAAAGGTCCGTATGGATTCGATGAGATGGGATTACTCAGGTTCAAGAACCGGTTAGTGGTACCCGAGGAGTTGAAATGGGTCATCTTGGATGAAGCACACAAGTCGGCCTATTCGATCGATCCCAGTGGGAATAAGATGTATAAGGATCTTAAGCAATACTATTGGTGGCACGGACTTAAGAAGGATGTGATCAACTCATTCAAAAGTGCTTGACTTGTCAGTTGGTTAAGGCCGAGCATCAGAAGCCATCCGGGCTATTGCAACCGTTACCGATACCCGAAGCAAAGTGGCAATAGGTGATAATGGACTTTCTTTCAGATTTACCACGTGTCAAGGGAGGATGTGATGGAATCTGGGTAATAGTGGACAGGTTGATGAAATCATCTCATTTTCTGGCTATTCGAATTACGGACAAGGTCAAAAAGCTGGCCAAGCTTTACTGCAACGAGATTGTTAGACTCCATGGAGTACCGATCAGTATCGTATCCGACAGGGATCCAAGGTTCACTTCGAGTTTCTGGCGAGAACTTCAGATGAATTTGGGTACAAGACTTCAGTTTAGCACAACTTTTCATCCACAGACGGATGGGCAGATAGAGAGGTTGATCAAATATCTCGAAGATATGTTAAGGGCCTGCGCTTTGGATTTCTTTACTTCGTGGCATGAGAAGTTGCCATTGATCGAGTTTGCTTACAACCATAGCTATCACGAGTCAATCAAGATGGTACCTTTCGAGGCTCTTTATGAAAGAAAGTGCCGCTCCCCTCTGTTTTTCGATTAGGAAGAGTGGAATTGGACTAAGCAAGAGGGTGTAAAGAGAGGCGAGGATGAAGATAAGCCCTCTAAGGCCATTCAGAAGGTGATAGATAAGATTTAGTTAATTCAGCAATGGATGAAAGCCGCCCAGGATCGCCAGAAAAGTTATGCTAATTGCCAAAGAAAGGATATTCAGTTTGAGGTCGGCGATAGAGTGTTTCTGAAAGCATCTCCTCGAAAAGGGTTCACGAGAATTGGTATAGGAGGGAATTAAACCCGAGGTACTTAGGACCATTTGAGATATTGGAAAGAATCAGGGACACAGCTGACCGCTTGGATCTACCGCCGAATATGATCGGAATCCACAACGTCTTTCATGTTTCCCAACTTAGAAAATACTATCGGGATGAATCTGAAGTCCTATCGGTTGAATTAATGAAAGAGATTGAGTTGGAACTGAATTACGTATTTATGTGAATTACTTTGATATTAATTGGAATATTTGTTAACGTGACATATATGATTTAAGTGAATAAGTGAATTGATTGAATTAATTGATCGAATGAATTACGTGCGTATGAATAATTTAATCGCGTATCTTCTATTCGCGTGTGTAACTTGGAATTTCTTGAATTTGAATATATGTTATATTTGTGTATTTTAATTGATTGCATGAATTCTTGATTTAATTTGGAATTTATTCGACATGCATTCGACCGGAACGAGCCCTTTTTACCCTAAAATGACCAAAATTGAGCCTCAAATGTACACGTACCTAAACAACAACCCTATGAGACCCTACCCCACTACACTACCCACTTGGACTTCTCTCTCTCTCTCTCCCTATCAGCTTCTCACCGAGCCACACACACACTTCCGTACACTCCACACTTAACCATTTCAAGAGAAAAGAAAGAAGGAAAGGAGAAATAAGGATTTCCCCTCCAAGACCACCATTGTTGCCATTCCTCAAGCTAAAGACACCATTTTTCTTGCATAACTCCTCAAGGTGACTCTATAATTCAATTCCTTGCATCCTTGTGCATCCTTCTTGATAGTTATTGCATGATTAATCCATGGTTCAAGCATGATTGGAAATTATGTGAATAGTAAGGGTTTAGACCCAAATTTTATTCCTTGTGATTCCATGACTCTTGTTAGATTTTATTGCATCTTTCTTGTTTCTTGAGTGCATAATTATGATCCTAGAGGTGTAATTTTCATGGTAGTTGGCTAGGGAATTAATTGTCATTAATGCATTTTGAGGTTTTGGGGTGAACTTGGTGTTCTTGCATTTCTATACATTTCCTTGACTCTATATGCATATATGATGAATCTTGTTGCCATTCCTTGAGTTATAATTGAATTTCTTGGCTAGAAATTGAATGGAGATGGTTGTGCCTCTATGCTTGGGAAGGGATTAGTTAGGGGAAAGCATGAATGTAAGGTTTGATTCTCCAATTGTGCAATATATATGTCATATGATTGATTCCTAGCATGAGTTAAGGTTTGGGTGTGGTTTTACCCTTGAATCCTTGTTCCCCTTCATCCACTTATTTGGTAATTGTTGAATTATGGAAGTATGATGTGTGTATGTGTGATTTTGTGCCAAGAATATGATTCTTTGATCCTTTTTGCATTCATATATGCCTAATTGCCTCATATGTGCCCTTGTGACTCTTATGCTTGCATGTTTGAACGTTTGAGCATGATTCTCATTTATTGAATGCTTCTTAATACCTTGATATGTTCTTGTATGAGTTTATGACCTTATGAATGTGTCTTGATTGATTTTGGAGTGTTCTTGCATGTGGAAAGGAGTTAGGCCGAATGTGTTTGAAAAGTGGAATTTTGGGACGCATTTGGTTTCTAATGGCCGTTGGAATTTTTGCCAACGAAACCAAAGGCCGTTGATATTGGATGAACAGTATGAAGCTAATGCCTTATATCAACGGTTGTTCGAATTCAAGGCAGGAAAACCAACGGCCGTTTTCGTGCGTTGTTTTCGCTTTCCTCTTCGCTTGTATGGACTTTTCCCACCCCTATCATGATCCCAAAGTGTTATAAGCTTATGATTGAGTATGATTTGTTATTTATGTGGGATTTATGTCCATTTTGATATGATTTTGGTGTTATATGTTTGAATGAACCGAATGAACGAAATAATGAAGGAAATGAACGAATGTGGACCTTAAATGCATTTATTGTGCACATGAACTTGTTTAATGCATCCAATATCTTCTTATGCATGTCATGACATATACATTGCATAGATTAGCGTCTTCTGTGATCATTTGTGTCTCACCTCACTTTTCTTGCACAGATCCGAGTTTGTTCAGAGATGAGGCCGCCCCTTGAAGCTTTCTCTTGTTTCCTTTCTTTTTGGCTTAAAGGTGGGTTTCTCTACTGCTAGCTAAACAACCCTAATAGAACCCAATGTGAAATGTTTTGAAACCAAAACTATATATGTATAAAGAGTCATTTTCTAGAGTAAATGATTGCAAACGTAAAGCCCTGTTTTATTTGAACCCAACCATGTTTTGGCGAGAAAGAATGAATGCACAAAATGGGGTCCAGGGGCTTAGTGTGAGTGGCAAACCGGTGAGGCAAAGGTCGACGAGGATCCCTCATACTAGTCCCACCAATGAACGGCACAACTAGACCTCATTGGAGATAGCGAGGTATAGCTGCTGAGTGCCATTTGGGGATTCATGTACCCCTCTTGGTCAATGCATGGGTGGCCGGGCCTTGCAAACCCGCCACCAAACCGGAGGAAGAAGGGTAAATACTTGTTTGTGCACAAAAGAAAGAATGAATGCATAAAAGAAAGAAAGAATGAATGCTTAATGAATTACACGAGGTGGCGGAAGGAGACTTATGCACGTCCCATCGTCGGGTTTATAAAGACCTAATGGAAATGATAGTTATAATCCCTTGTATTGATTTCTCTCTTTTGCCCGCTTGGGAAATTATTTCAAAACCTCACTTGGGATTATAACGTGCATATGCTTGTTTATTTACGCTTTATATATATTGTAAGCCCCGCTTTTTGTACCCACTAGTCTCTTTTAGACTGAACTCAGTTGGTTTTCAGGTTTGTGCAGGTTAGGTGGAGCTAGGCGGGAATTCGAGTCCTTTAGGTATTGCATTTACTTCTAGCTTTACCTTGAACACATACATATGTATTTATTTACTCTTGTATTATGAATTGTACGCCCGTGGCGCTTAATTATGCACTTGAGGCTGTGAAGGCCATGCTATGTGAATTATATGAATTTTATAGAGCCCGTGGATCACTTGTACATGATTTTATATATTGTTTTGCTTTCGCATTTCTCGTCCTTTATGCTCTGATTTATATTTGATTGGTTCAAGGGTTAACCCGCCTAGCTTAGTGTGTGTGTAAGTCCTCGTTCTCCGGGATCTAACTCGTGTATGGATTGCCCGTTTCATATGTCGGTCAGGTCTTGGTGCGGGGGGATGCGGTGTCCCACGCCAGGTGCTACATATACACAAAACTTAGCTTACGTTGAAGAATAGATGCAAGAAAGTGAGGGTTCTTGAGCTTTCAAGGTTCAATAATGGAGTTTGGGGCTTGGAACTCTTCTTCTTCCTCCTTTCTCTTGGTGGTTTGGTTTTTTGAGAGTGTGAGGGAGGGAGTGACTGATTTTTGGTGATTAAAGGGGTAGGAAAAGTCAACAAATCAATAATAGGTGAGTAGGTAGGCTCATAGGGGCGTTTTAGGTGCGTCCGGCGAAATCTGAGTCGTTAAGGGTTGAAACAAAGTCAAAAAGTTATGAGGCTTGTCCCATTAAATCCAAATTGTCGATTTGAATTCAACAGAGGTAACGGAACTCGAATCCGAGTTCCCGAGCTCAAGATACGAATTAGGGACACAAAAAGGCCAATTTGCAAAAAGGCCCCATTAGTTCCAAAATAAAATCACTTGAGTCCAAACTAATTCAAGAAAGTCCAAACATAAATTAAACCATACAAAGGAGTCCAAGAGTCATATAATTCACATATAGCATGTTCGGATAATCAAATTCATAAGTCACATATTTCACGAACGACAAAGAATTCAATTATCGCATATAGTTAGAGTTATTCAAATTAAGGAGAGAATATAGAAACATAAATCATATAGGAGCATCAAGTTATATAAGTAATCAAATAAATTACAGAATTAAACCCACACGTGTCGCGTACCTGTACGTGTGAGTGAACGGGGTGTCACATGTGCGGGGGTGGGGGGGGATGTGTTGTACCATTTTAAATAAAATAGGAGCCCGGTGTAGGAATTGGGGGCCACAACGGGCTCATGCAAGAATTTCCCGGCTCGTTCAAGTGATTAAAGGATTAATTTTTAAGGGCAATGATTCGGAGTTCGAATTTCTCTAACCAATTGAAGATATGTTAAAAAAAACATTTCACATTGTTTTTTTGCTTTTTTTTTAGCGTTAGACTTGTTCTTTACCTAAAAAAAATTAAGCACATACTGTTATTGGAAACTGTAAAGGTAAACGCAACGGAAATTTAAAAAAAATTTCCAACTAGAAGGACTGAGGACTCTCGATTATCGTACTGGGATTGTAGTTTCAAGAAACTCACTTTGTTAGTAGCTTTCTTGTGATGCTAGTACCGCCTACTAGAACACCCTTCACGCGGAATTGTCCCCTCGAACGGCTCTCGATTAGATCTCCAAAGATAGCGATCCTCTAACGGAATCCACACCAGTCGCAGAACACGATCAAGCTGAGAAGAATGCTAGTTCCGTGGCTTGTGTTTTGGCTAGGGAAGCTGTATTTTGAAAACCTTTCTTTTATTTACTTTTCTCAAAATTCAAACACTTCAAGAGCATTGGTCTAAAGAATGAGAAAGCCCCCGACCCTTTATTTATACTCAAGGGGTTCGAACCCCTCTGGGGTTTCTTAACCCTAGTGGGCTTTTCTTGCTCACTAATTAACTAATTAATTATTTAATTTAATTTGAAAATTAAAGTTGTTAACTTCTTTTCAAATTCTAGCAAGAAACAACTTTCTCTCTCCTACAATAGGAAGTTGGAATTTTCAACTTTCCAAAAATTGAAAAGCTCCTACAATAAATAAATGAATTCCCAATTATTTATTTATTGGGTTTGACTTGAGAAAATAATCTAATATTTAATTCTAAAATTAATATTAGACCAAAATTAATTTCTAGAAAATATTTCACATGTGACAAACAACACACACGGACATGCGTGTGAGGCCACGTGTACATGACACGTGGTAGCCACATCAGCCGCATGACATGTGGTAGTCACGTATGCTTGAAGTTGATGAAGAGAAGATCAAAGCGATTAGGGAATGGCCTACACCGAAGTCCGTTTCGGACGTTCGAAGCTTTCACGGATTGGCTGGATTCTATAGGCATTTTGTGCCTAATTTCAGCTCCATTGCAGCCCCTTTGACGGCATTGATCAAGAAAAACGTGAATTTTTCATGGGGAGTCGAACAAGAACAAGCATTCCAACGCCTCAAACAAAAGCTAAGTACCGCACCCCTCCTTGCATTACCTAATTTTTCTAAGGTTTTTGAAATCGAATGTGATGCGTCCAGAATTGGTATTGGTGCAGTTTTGATGCAAGACAAGAGGCCGATTGCTTATTTTAGCGAAAAACTAAGTGGAGCAACATTAAACTACTCAACGTATGATAAAGAGCTTTATGCGTTGGTGCGTGCATTGAAGACGTGGCAGCACTACTTGTGGTCCAAGGAATTCATAATTCATACGGATCATGAGGCATTGAAGCACTTGCGAGGACAAAGCAACTTGAGTAGGAGGCATGCTAAGTGGATCGAGTTCATCGAATCATTTCCTTACATTGTGCATTTCAAACGAGGAAAGGAAAACGTGGTAGCGGATGCTCTATCACGAAGGTATGTTCTACTCTCAACTTTAAGTGTTAAGTTTATGGGATTTGAGCATGTGAAAGAAATGTATGAGAATGATTCTGAATTTTGTGAATTGTATGCTTTATGTGCCAATAAACCATATGAGAAGTTCTATATACAAGATGGATATTTGTTTAGGGAAAATAGACTTTGCATACCTAAATGTTCATTGCGTGTACTACTTGTTAAAGAATCTCATGGAGGTGGTCTAATGGGGCATTTTGGCGTTTTTAAGACTTTAAACATGTTAAAAGAACACTTCTTTTGGCCACACATGAAACGTGATGTTGAAACTTTTTGTGGTAAGTGTATTACATGTAGAAAGGCTAAATCACGTGTGAAACCTCATGGGTTGTATACTCCATTGCCTGTTCCAACTCACCCGTGGGTTGATATTTCAATGGATTTCATTTTAGGGATGCCACGAACACAAAATGGTAAGGATTCAATATTTGTTGTTGTGGATAGATTCTCTAAAATGGCACACTTTATTGCATGTAACAAAACTGATGATGCATCGAATGTGGCTAATTTGTTCTTTCGAGAAGTTGTTCGTTTGCATGGAATTCCTAGAACTATTGTAAGTGATAGGGATGTTAAGTTTTTAAGCCATTTTTGGCGTGTGCTTTGGGGTAAACTTGGTACTAAGTTGCTGTTTTCTACAACTTGTCATCCTCAAACGGATGGACAAACTGAAGTAGTAAATCGCACATTAGGAACTATGTTAAGGGCAGTTTTTAAATCCTATTCAAAAAATTGGGTTGATTGTTTACCGTTTGTTGAATTTGCGTACAATCGCACGGTACACACTTCTACTTCCTTTACACCATTTGAAATCGTTTATGGATTTAACCCCCTAACCCCCATGGATTTATTACCTTTGCCTTTGAATGAGATTTTGAGTTTAGATGGAAAGAAGAAGGCTGAAATGGTGAAAAAAATCCATGAACAAGCAAGGATGCACATTGAACGAAGGAATGAGCAAGCTAAGGCTCGTGTAAACAAGGGAAGAAAACGGATGGTGTTTCAAGAAGGAGACCTCGTTTGGGTCCATTTTCGAAAAGAAAGGTTCCCAACCAAGAGGAAGTCTAAGCTAGATCAACGTGGAGATGGTCCATTTCGGGTCCTTGAACGAATCAGTGACAAAGCCTATTTCAATGAGTTCCTCCATCACTGATCAATGCCCGGGGTACTCCAAACCATGTGAAAATGTTGTTTTTGAGAAATTTTATAACAACCTCGGAATCATTTGTAGCGCTCGCAATTGCTTCTACCCATTTGGAAACATAGTCGACTGCTACCAAGATATATTGATTGTCATGTGAGGAGGGAAAAGGTCCCATAAAGTCGATCCCCCAAACATCGAACAATTCAATCTCGAAAATGTAGCGAAGTGGCATCTCATCCCGACGACTTATGTCCCCATCCTTTGGCATCGATCACACTTAACCACAAAAGCATGAGCATCTTGGAATAACATTGGCCACCAAAAACCGGATTGAAGCACCTTGGCGGCCGTCTTATTCGAACTTGCATGCCCTCCATACGGGCTTGCATGACACTGATTTAGAATCTCTTCCACTTCATCTTGAGGCACACAACGCCTCACTAGTCCGTCGGAGCAATGTTTGAATAAAAATGGCTCCTCCCAAAAGTAATGTTTGAGATCAGGAAAGAATTTCCGCTTTTGATGATAATTCAACTCTGGAGGGATTACCCCACTAACGAGGTAATTAGCAGAATCGACAAACCATGGCATGGAAGAGGCTATCACAAAAGCCTCGAAGATGTCTCCCTCATCTTTTTCCACACCATCAAATTCCAATCTTGACAAGTGATTGGCAACTACGTTCTCGGCTCCCTTCTTGTCTCTAATTTCCAAATCAAACTCCTGGAGCAAAAGAATCCTCTAGATTAATCGAGGCTTCGAGTCCATCTTGGCTAGCAAACACTTGATCGCCGCTTGATCGGTGTACACAACGTTATTTGATCCTATCAAATAAGATTGAAATTTGTCAAAAGCAAATACTATAGCCAAAAGTCTTTCCCGGTGGTAGCGTAGTTAATTTGTGCATCACTTAACTTTTTACTAGCATAAGCTATAACATGTAAACGCTTATCCTTTCGTTGACCAAGCACAACTTCTATCACTAAATCACTTGCATCGTACATCAATTCAAAAGGCAAGCTCCAATCAGGAGTGGTGATATAGCACCCGGGACGAGAGGCACCACATCCCCCGCACTATGAGCCCAATCCACACATGAAATGGAAAATTCATACATGAATCAAGCTCACAGCGAATGGGAACTCACTCACTCGCTATGCCAGACGGGAGCTAAAACTTCGAGACCAGAAGCAAAAGAACAAATACATGCAAATGCGAAAGCGAATCATAATGGTATCAACAATGGGTTCAATTAGCATAGATACCTAGTCCCGAAATTTCATCCATAAATCATAAATCAAACCCACGGGTTCAATCTATCCCTAGAAGCCTGTCTTGAATTTATAACGATATAAACATAACATTCTTACATTCATTCATATAACTCTATTCAAAATACAATATGCATGTGAAGACCCAAACTCTATACATACGACTCGATAAGATACTTCCCGCCTAGCATTCCAAACTTGCAAGAAACTGAAAACAAAGCCGGGTTCAGTCTATAGGAGACTAGTGGGTATAAAACAGGGCGTATATAAATAATAATGCAGAATTTAAACACCCACACATACAAGTCATAATCTCGTGCGAGGTTTTTTTAAAATATTTTCCCAAGTGGGTAAAACAAAGAACAACGCTCGAGATTACAACTATCAATTCATTCAATTAATCAATCATTCCTGCGGTCTTTACGTGAGCCCGACGAGTGGGCAATTTTTCCAACCTTTACCTCGTATGTGCAATCATTCATTCATTCATTAGCGATCAAGCAACATACATTCATTTGTTCATTCGATCATTCAATCATTATCATTCATTCATGCATTAACAATTACACCTTTTTCCTCCAGGTGGTGGACGGGTTTTCAAGGCCCGACCACCCATTCATTGACCAAAAAGGGTTACATGACTCCCCAGATGGCACCCAACATCCATTCCTTGCTATCTCCAGTGAAGTTCGGTTACGCCGTTCATTGGTGGGATTAGTATAAGGGATCACAGTCAGCCCATGCCTCCCCGGATAGCCACTCAAACCAAATTCCTGGGCCCCATTCTGTGCAATCATTCATTTCTCACCAAAACATTAGGTGGGGATTCATAAAAGAAAGAGGGGAGGTTTTGACATAAAACCATTGACTCCTTTTAAAGACTCGATATACATATATATATTATCTTTGGCTTAAACATACACATTGGGATATATCATGTCAATCATAACTAATAGAAGAGAAACCCACTTGTTACAACATCTTACCGAACAATACCAAAAAAAATAGAAGACCGAAGAGTCCTATGAACCTGGCATGTCTCCGCCCTGGAAAAAACTGTACAAAAGACACATGTGCATTCGTGAGGCTCAAGACTACTCATGAACCAAATATGATGCACGACATTGCATTGAGGTGACTTAACATGCATAAGTAATAATAATGTGCACAATTAATGCCATTTAGTCACGTAGTCGATTTATTCATTCATTACATGAAGATATCATACTATTTCATTAGGAATATTCATTCAATATTCAATTATGATATACCTTATACATTTTAGCAATGCATAAGAATAAATTCGAGGTGAAAGGAATCCATTAATGATATAAGGAAAACAATAGTTGCAAGGAAGATCACATTGGAGCATTTAAAAGTTTGCACTTTCATTTCACAACATAAAAGTCATAAACACAGCAATACATATCATATATAATCAATTAAACAAGTATGCAATTCATATAAATCACATAGGGAGGCCAAGGAAGTGAAAG
>JBBMKE010406304.1:0-12001 GCA_037834125.1 Lippia alba | reverse complement strand
AAAAAAACGTAGCGTTCAACTTATTATTATTTTTTTTAAACACAAATTCTAGAGGAGGAAATTTACTGAATCAACCGGAATTAAAACTTATAAAATAATCATAAAAAATATTTACGCAAGCTCGAGACTGCAATTCTAATAAAGTTGTGGGCAATCATACTTGCTTCACGTCTAATAGAATAAAAGTTATCATTCTCAAAATTAGACCGGATACTTATAAAAACCGTGAGAATATAACTAACAAAGGAGATCACCACTGCGCTTGAAGATTCCAGATTTTCAACGCTTACAGATTCAGATCGACTCGTGATTAACATGTGTCGAATTCGTCAAAAATAAATAAGATTCCTATTCAACGACTAAACATAGAGTATAGTGCAAATAAGGTCGATTCACAGAGACTGATTGATTTATTTTTAACAATTCTAAGTAATTCACGAAAAACAGCAATTAAAGGGGCGGTTTTGATTTATTCTACCTAAGTATGCGATTAAAATAAATAACAGGAATTAAAAAGCTAACTAAAATTATCAAGCAAAATCATGTAGGGTAAATCAATAAGAGGAAACATTTTATAGCCAGGGATATTCGATTCGAATTGTTATATTGATCATTGACTCAAAAATGAATTCAAGTTATTCAAACAGATTAACTATAGTTGATAGAGATAATCGACTCAACCCCATTTTTTACTTAATTATTCGGATAAACTAGAGACACTCGACAGTTATCTTCCCTAACAAATTCACAACCTCTAGAGACACTCGATGTGATTTAATGAATTCGTAGCATTAAGAACTATAAAAACACAAATCCTAATTAACCAAGTCATGACACACGCAAGATTTAAATTAGATTATCAAATCCCTTAGTGAACTATGAATATTATCGCTAAGACTCTGCACTAATTTACCACATTTTATCAATCAACTTTACATATACTTCAAGCATAATGAATGACACCATACAAATTATAACAACCTAGAGATCGTGCATTATCCCGTAATTGTCTAATCACAATAAATATGAAACACGGAGATAAAATAAATGTCTAAATAAACTTAAATTAGTAAAAATGTTTAGGTCTCACAATATACTAATAGAATCTATAATTTCCTAGCTAGATAATTAAAAACTTAGCTATTAAAACTCATCAAAATAATACAAAAGGAATTCCTTTTAACATAAATAAACTAAAAAGCCAAAGAATTAAACTAAGAATCAAGAACTCGTGATGCCAAAATCTCGCTCTCGATGTTGCTCTGAACGAAGAACTCGTGATGCTACTCTCAATGTTGCTCGCAAATCTTGAACGGCTGCTCTCGAAATCTGCCCCCCATGGTGGTGTGGTTCTGCCGAAGAATCCTCCCTCCGAATCGTGTACATATAAGCCCCAGTCTCCAAATCCTCAGGGAATTAGGAGTGTAATTGTTGTCCTCCAAGTTGGGCCTCCAAATTAATTCCAACAAAGTAGACTTCTCATGATTAAATTCAGAGACATCCGCAGCCCATAACGAAACCAACTGGGCTTCTCTATTTAATTCCCATGAAATTAAAGCGGCCCATCAGACAACTAAACCTTCCAAGACCCACAATTAAATCTGAGATAATGCATCCCAGCTCCAACACCACAAAGTCACGCCAAAATCATCTTCAAGCCAACAAAATAGGCCCACTTTTACTTCCAAGGCACGCGGCCCAATTCTCGAATGAAACAAGTCAACCATCCATTCCATAGAATCAATGCAATTCACATTTGGTGCGTGAATGAATGCATGCATAACTCCATCATTGCCTCCAAATTTCGCCTAAGTTCCACACACAGCAAGTCTGAAGCAACACTAAGATCAGCTTTATGAAAATTTGCTCATAAACAATCCAATTCGCACCAATTTTGTATTCGATCCCAAATCTATAATAAGAACAACAAGCATCAATTCTTTTAAAATAATATTAATTCAAGCATAATTTGGAGTATAATTCAATTATAAAGACGGCGAAATAACGAGTTATCAGTGATCAAGCGTGTCTCCGTTTGATTTGATCTTGAAGTAAAAACAGTCATTCATAAGTGACAAAAGAGGACCGTCCTACAATAAAAAAAAAAGAATAAAGTAAAAACAACTCTCATTCGAGAGAATAATAGGCTAACAACTCTCATACAAAAGAAAAAACTACTCTCATACGAGAGGGACAACTTAGAAAAAGAGAAATAAACGAAAAAATACATATTAAGAGATCCAGATCTCAAGAGAGATTTAAATCTCGTTGGAATTCAAAACAAAGAGTTTTGAAGAATATTTGGGAACAAGAGATGACTTTTAAAGAAAAAATGAGAAAAAGAGATAAAACCCTAGTGTTCAATTTATTATAATTTGATAACTATTTCTTCTGGAAATAACATTTAAAGGTTAAGTTAGGCCAATTCCATATGAAAATGAGTTTTACTGTAAATATATTTTTTCACCCACAAATATTTATATTTTACATGCGAACTGGCCCACATCATGTGTTCTGAACATTAGGAATGAGGATGTATGTTATAAATGCCTCGCATCGAAATTCATGATGGTAATTAATATTATTTATACAATTATATTAAGTGAAAAAGTTATGTTTGGTTTATCACGCCCCATATACAACACTAATCATTCTCAATTTTTTTGTACTCTTCATTTTTTTTTAAAAAGTGTATAAACCTAACTAATCTAAAACACGTTAAATACTATGTATACGTAGATAACTGATCTCAAGTACTATTCACGTATTTTATTGATTTTATGCTTAAAATCTTAATTTTTATCCACAAATGCATGGACTGTATCGAGTTTGTAGAACACTTTTGCTAATATTATCATTAAGTTGCGTATTTAGTAGTTCAACTCTATGTTATCTTAATTAAAAGTTTCGCAATCAAATTCTTAAATATGCAATTATTATTATTAAAAGAAATTTTACACATTAATGAATCAAATCTACTTTATTAGTGATGGTGATGGAGCTTCACCCCTCAAGACGTGGCCAAATTTATAAACAAACATAGCAAACAGCTCAGGAGCTCGCGTGTTGGCGAGCTTCCAAAGGTTGTGGACACTCCTTACCACTATGACTCTATTTAACTCGTAACAGACCAAATTTTAGGATATGAACAAATAATAGTAAATATAATTATGAGATGAATCATGTATTAATAAAAAAATAATCTTAGTGGGACTTTTATAAAAGAGGATCTCGGAAAATCAAAGAGCAATAAGTCAGAAAAAGTAAAACAATCCTATGTACGTAATACTAAATAGGGAGGTTGAGTTTACTTTGACTCTAAACGGGAGTTAGACTATTTAATTCTCTTTTATTAATTTTTACTTTGAAAGTTGGTCTGACTCCCCTTTACGTAGAGATCCGAGTTAAATGGTAGAAAATGATGGATATATAATACCTCCTCATGAGAAGGTATTATATATCCATTGGCAAGAGGTTAGAAAGATTACTTTTTTGTCCTTAAAATTAGACTTAAAATTACCGAAATAACCCTGCAATCGGCGGCATTAACATTTGCCCAAAATTTCCAAATTTCAGCAACAGTGTCCCGCCTTCATCTTTTACCAATTCTTCCTGGTGTCATATTACCATAATCAACCGCAGCAATTTATCAAAAAATCTTCCGGCAACAATCTTTCGTATAGAAGAACCTCTAAGGTTTCTTTCGTTTTTAATGGGTTTCGCGATTTTGTGGGAAAATGTTGTTTCTTTTTTTCTGCTTCCGGGAGCCTGTATCAAAGGCTAATACAAATTCGATTTCGTTCTTGCAGCTTACGTTTGGGTCTTGTTCAATTTCGTTTTCAGGAAGCGTTCAGCACGACTGTCCGGGTCATTTGTCTTCGTCCTTCCGCGTCTGAAAGGTAATTTTCTAAATTTTTCCCCGCAGGCCTTTGGTGCGAACCAAGATACTCAGCTAAAATCTTTGTTGCGTTGTTAGTTTTTTTATTTTCTTGGAGGTTTGCGTTGAAATTAGTTGTTTATGTTGATCGTAGTACAGTGGGAGCTGATTAATCTGTGTTGTTGATTATTGGGTTTTTGGTTTTTCTTTCTCAGACTCTGTTTTTAATTGGAGTTCATGGCTGATTGAATTGTGCTTTTGTTTGAATGCATTTTATTGATTATTTTGTTGGCAAAATGTTAGGGTAATGGAACCTAGAAAGACATTGATCATTATAGAGATTCTGAAATTGATTCTACTCGGGATGTTAATGGACACGATACTTATTTTAACATTAGTAAGCCGTAAGAGGCGTCGTATAGATGAAGCTGGAACAAGATCGTACTCTATGAAAGATAGGATTCCAGATAGGTTAAGTTATTTGGATAGATTAACGAGAAGGTCAGAGAGCAAATGTATTAAGCAGTTTCGGATGGGTAGGAATGCTCTAGGAAGGCTTTGTGCAATACTAAGGGAAGCCGGTGGTTTAAGTGACAGTCGGGAGGTTACGGTACTCGAACAAGTATGCATCTTTTTAGGTGTTTTATCACATCATAAAAAGAATTCGACGGCTGAGCTAGATTACGAGCATTTCGGCAGGACTGTGTCGAAGTATTTTCACATAGTTCTAAACGCTTTGCTGAAGTTGCATGCCATGTCTGTTGTTACGCCTACCCCGATTGAGCCAAATTCTACCGACAACACATGGAAATGGTTTGAGGTAACAATCTCAGCTCTCTGAATATTTTTGGAATGCATTCAGGCTTATTACAGTTTGTGCTGGATGACTGTCCTTGCATTACATGAAATTCTATTGAAATTATCATGAACAAGTTTGGTCTTAATTTTGTTATGGGGCTGTCTTGGTGCCTTGGATGAGACCTTGATTGAAGTAACTGTTCCTGACGCATTGAAGGGACGATATAGGTCCCGTAAGGGCAAAATCCACATTAATGTGCTTGGCGTTTGTGATCGTAACTGCAACTTCATATACGTATTGACGGGCTGGGAAGGGTGACTGCTGATGGACGTATCTTACGCGACGCCATCCATCGCCCTAATGGCTTTCGAGTCCCGGAAGGTTAGTTCCCAAATTGTTGTGTTATTTGTTGATATGTTTGCTAGTGACACACATATTAAACTATTCTATGCACTGTTTTTTTTTCCATAGGAAACTACTATTTGTGTGATGTCGGTTACACAAATGGCCCCGATTTTCTGACACCGTACCGTGGAGCCCGGTATTATATCCAAGAATGGGGCAACAGGGCACCGACGAACGACAGAGAATTGTTCAATAGAAGACACTCCTCCGCAAGGTCCACAATTGAAGTGCTTGGGGAATTTTGAAGAAACGATGGGCAATATTTCGGAGCACATCTTTTTACAACATACGGGTGTAAAACCAAATAATTATGGCTTGCGCCTTCTTACATAATTTCATACGTCGAGAGATGTCTGTCGATCCAATCGAAGCGGAACTAACTGATGAAGATCCCCAAGCCGAAACCAATGGTCTAGAAACAGAATACATTCCTCATATTGAAACTTCCCAAGTTTGGACAAATTTTCGGGATCAACTAGCTGCTGACATGTTGGCTAACTATAGGCTGCGATGAGTCTTAGAAGTTTCATTTGTTGTTTTTAACTTCTGAACAATCATTAAGTTGCCTGAACTTCGAATGCAATTCTGCAATCTACAATTCCAGTTGTGTTGATGAGTTGATTTTGAGCTCAAAAACAGTTTGAATGTGTTAACTTTGCTGATAAGTAATATCAATCAGTGTCATTGTGCAATTATTAGTGTCTTATGCGTATGCGAGTTGCTGTTATTCGGCTGTAAATTGAACTGATCAATTTCTTGGTGGGGATTTCCTACCACATTAATTGCAGATGAGTCCAACGCAGTCACACTTTACATTGGGAGGGACCAGCGGTGCAAAGAGAAACGGTTCAAGACACTCATGGACCTATGTGGAAGAACGTACCCTGATTAATGCATTCAAGGACATTATAGCTGATGGATGGAAGACTCCGAACGGGTATCTTGCCGGTTTCGTCCAACAACTCGAGGCAAGGATGAAACTGTACATTCCTGGCACAGACTTAAAAGCAGATCCGCACATCAATTCTAAGTATGGGGCTTGGAAGAAAATGTACCGAGAAGTGAGCGAGGTAATAGGTTCTACTGGCATGGGGTGGAACGCAACTACACATACGGCTGGAGCAGGGCCTAAGTATTGGGATTTTCTGTTATCGGTAAGCCTTCTAATAACTTGTAATTCATGCCATTAACAATGCTAAATACAGTTGTTTGCAAACATTGGCTAATCACATGTTGGTGCAGCACAAGCCTCATCTGGAATACATTCGTGAGAAACTATTTCCTATGTATGAGTAGTGGGTTGAAATTTTAGCCATGACGGTGCCACCGGTAACAGTGCCTTCGATTTTGGCAATGCTCACACTGAAAATAGCATGGAAAATGGCATCGAAGAGGTAGAGAAAACTAATTCTGGCAGTCCAAATCCGATACCGGCGTCGAACAACACTCAAGCCGAATATGAGACTCCAAAATCTAACAATACTCAAGCGCGCTCACATTCTAAGGATAAGCATAAGCGAGGCAGCGACGTGATTGAGATTGTTGATGCAATTGGGCAGATGTGGGGAAAGACGACCGACACATTGAATAACGTTGCCGATGCACTTCGTACGGAGATTAATACAAGAGTGGATGTGCAACATACTGCGAAGCGTAAACGATTATACGAGACCATCAAGGCCCTGCCACTTACAATGACAATGATGGACCTCATGCGAGCAACAAGGCCTTATGCAAGCAACAAGATGAATGGATGTGTTCTTTGAGGTGCCGGATGAGGAGAAATGTGCTATGGTGTACCTAGCTTTGGAGACTGCCCAACTGTGAGAAAGATCAATATTGTTGGGTGTTTTGTTTTTTGGGGGGATACCTTGCAGGAACTTTTTTTGATTCATGTTCTTATGGTTACTGATGCTAATTTGGATATACAGTCTCCCTGTATCTTGAATCTTGTTGTATTTAAACAATCATTTGGATTTTGGGAACTTCCAGCGGTTGTGCTGTGAAGAAATAGTTTGTTTCATGGCTTAAACAATCACTTTGATATTTGGTTTGCAAAGTATAATTTATGATTTTTATTGTCTTTGGATCTTAAATATTGTCTGTCACTTTGAACGTTGTATTATGACTTGAAATGTGTATCATAGACATATCCCTGTTAATTTCCATAAATTACACCAACATCCCCTGTCACAGCTTAATGACATTCCCACCATATTTTCACTAAATTACACCAACATCTCCTGTTCCAGAATAGTGACACACCCCCATTATTTTCACTAATTTAATAAATTACACGATTAATAATAATTCTCAGATTAATGATGTACTCCCCTTTAATTTCACTAATTTAATAAATTACACGATTAATAATAATTCTCAAATTAATGATGTACTCCCCTTTAATTTTACCAATTTAATAAATTACACGATCATCCCATGTATTAGATTAATCACATAAACCCATTATTTTCACAAATTTAATAAATTACACGAACATTCCCTCTCCCAGGTTCTTGACATTACCCCCTTATTTACCCTAAATTACACCTACATCCCCCATGTTCCAGAGGAACATGAGTAGTGCAAGTAATATACATACAACTATGAGTATTCTTATGAATCATATTAGGATATGAGAAACTATTTGAAAGCAGAAGAATAACTAGATGATCAACCTAATTTCAAACCAAGATTCATATGATCCCTGGTCCAAAAAGAAATCTAACATCAGAATATTTAAATTAAAAACAATTTTCACGTTTCACATAACCTGCCAAAAACATCAAAACTACAAGAGTTCCCCACTTCTCCCACTTACAGATAAGCTGTACCACTCAATCATCGTAGACAATGCGATCATGAATCTCGATCACCTCTTCTCCGACATCTGAGTTCCTGTCCTTGATGTAGTACCAATCCTTTTCAGAGCAGAAATTGGGGGGACCGCCAACCTTCTTCTGTATGATAATGAACCTAAGCTCCTTGTAGTACGAGAACCCAAACAACCTATACCTCCTATACAACCAGCATTCTTGTCCAAACAGATTTGCTAAATTACAAAACCACGCTAAAAAATACATCTCAAACAATGATAACTGAATAAGTACCTGAAAACCCCGTATGTTATCCAAATACTCTTGACTGGTGCGAACATGTTTCTTATCGTCTTCTAGTTCTATGCCCGAAAAATCAAGGAACTCCCTGAAATCGTAGAACTCTTACTTAAGTACACCAAACAGTTCTTCCACCTGGTCGATGGTTATTTTCTGATGAAGCCTTGGAGTGAGGATCAGTGCTGTGTAAGAGAACATGGCTTTGACGCTTGATTCATTTACGAAATCATGCTCATTCGCGTACTCATACAACGCTTTCACTAGTTCTCTGGTGCCGATGGTGTCGTTCAAGGGGTTCAGATTAGGATGATCTTTCTCTAATCTTTCCCGCTGAGTATGCTTTTCATGGCAGTATTTACGGTAGTCTGGGTAAGGGAAATTCCATGCCAGGTTGGGTTATGCAGATAACTTATACTCGCACTCAAGAAAAATTCACTGAATAGTATGCGTATAATTTTTTATATTACCGAGAGAGAAGATGAGTGAAATTAATGGAATCTGGGAATAAATGTGGACATTCTTGGGAGACGAATAGTTGCTTGTAGAAATAAATGGTGGTGGTTAGGGGGGAGTAAATTTATGGTTAATCTCATATGTATGTTCATGTAAATACACAATAAATACAACCGATTTGATTGGGGATGGTATGAAAGGGTTAATCACATTAAAGGCTCCAACTTTACAGTGTTGAACTAGGAAGGTTGCATGGTATCATTTACTACTGCTTGAGAATATTTGTAGTCTAACCAAAATCCTTCTAATACCAATCAAGTGTCATTCGAATTTAATGCAGACGTATAAAACACTCCCAGCAGCCCTCCTCTTCGTAGCATTTCATGCTTATAGCTGCTGCAGTGCATTAACCATAAGACTTGTTTCAAACAGCTTTGTTTGTTTTATTGAGAAGCAGTGCATTTATGCAACAGTTTCCTGTTCCATTGAGTTTGTTTGTGTCATGAGACCATCCTGTCAGACCGTGTATGCCCTTGTTAGTGATAAAGGTTGTTGCACTGCATTAATGCCAAATTTTCTGCTCCAATGGGTTTCCTATGTTCCAATTCGTCTGTATATTGATTGCCATTTTTCCAAGCTTCCATGCTCCTACAACACCAAAATACTTTTGGAACATCTGATACATATCTTTGTCTCCGGAAAGAATGGGTGGTTTCATCATGGAGAATGACACTTTCTTTGATCACATATGGTCAAAGTATCTTGACGAGCGCTTCTTGCTGCAATTGAATAGAGCTGCTGTCAAAGCAAAGCGAAGTCTCACATCTGAAGATAAGGTCATATTGGAGGACATTACTGAGAACATGTATTTCTACACTGATCGTGTTCTCAGTAATGTTGATATCGATCGTCGATTTGAGCTAGTTAACCATCGATATCATACGTGGAAGGGTATTATCGAGCACGGTGATGTTACGTACAATGCATCTACGTATAGCGCAGTTTGCTCGAAATGGACGTGGATCGAACTTTGTGACGTAAGATGTGGACTGTTCTAGCAAAACTGCAACAGAGCCTATATGTATTTTAACATTTCTGTTGTTTCATTTGCACAGACATATGAGCTAGCAGAGGCATACCACAAGGTAGGAATGGAACGCATGTGGCCGGAGTTATGTGCTATCTTTGGCGATGACGATGCGGCGGGGCTCCCAAATTTCATACCAGGCTTACCAAAACAACCCCCCGGGCTTTCAAACTAATACGTTCAAACAGAACACGTCTACCCACAATCGATGAAATCATTGCCGACAAATGTAAAAACTCATTTAATCCCCATTCATGATTCTGCCCTGTTCCTTTATTATATGTACAATACTAGATATGTACTTATTGGTTATTTTCTTGAAACTGACTGATATGTAGAGGATGGGGATAAACAAGCCTTTGAAGAGAAGACTCGTCGTGAACTCAAGAAAAGAGGGGTGCAGCTTGAGGAACTTCCAGTGGATTGCATGAGCTCGAGGAAAGGCGACGCAGTCGAGTTCTTTCCTGCGAGAGAGGTGATAACCATTTCACCTGAGCTGAACCGGACTAATATAGCTAGCACAAACGATTCTGATGGAGGGCATGCCAAACGTGCCCTACATTTCTAGTTTATCCGAGTTGCTGCCTTTGATAAGTCCCGATATGCCCGTGTGCAATTGCTCCATTTTCAAGCTCTGCCTTTCATTTGAAATATTCTTATGCTGTTTTCAATCAAATTTTATGTGTACTAGATTAAGGGCTCAACCCTTGTTAAGTTAGAATGTTCCTGGCTATGTAAGCCTGCAAAATATTGCGGGATGGCATGTGTTTGGTTAATTTGCAATTCAATCATTTCCAGAGAATGAGAAGAAGATAATAGTATATCATAAGTGAAAACCTCCATTGAATTTCAGATGAAACTGAACTTACAAGGTCCAATTCTATCGAAACCATGTTCTAGATGATTCATTACAAATACGATAAAAAGAGTTAGTAGATCAATTACACAAGTCACCTCCTACCTATTAAAACGGCAAAAACGAACAACATAAAAAAATGGTGCAAAAAAAAACTATAACAACAGCAAACAACAACAACTTCAAACTTGCTTGGTCGTACACCTACGGGATTCAATTATGTTGCATTGTTCGAAGATGAGGATGCTTGATCCGAATTGGTCCCCGCATACTGCTACGAGAGATTGCTTGTACGAGGACTTGCCGTATTGCTATACACGTAGTTGAAGCCACCGTCGCACGGGATGATTAATGATGTAACTTTGAATGCCTCGGTGACAACAATTTGTCGGCCCAAATGAAGCTACAAGATTTAATCTTCATCGGACAACGGTAGCAGAAGCAGCCAGGATTCCGTGCAAAGTCTCAGGCCTTCAGAAATTCCTTAGGTCCACACCCACATTCGCAAGGAACAACGAACCTTCGCATCTAATAAGAAAAACTCAGCAATCAAAGACGCAGCAATTTACAGTACGCTGCGCACATTTAGTCAAATGGCCAAAAATACATGCATTTGTGCAGAACTAAACGCAGCGAACTATCTACCGGGATTCCCAAAGCATACACAACAATTATGGAAAAATGACACAAAGTAGCAGAATCACGGACCTATCTTGGCAATTAACAAGCGGAAAATACCTTTCTATGCACTGAAGTTGTTCGTACGGGTACGGGAATTGACAATGCTTGCAACAACTACTGAAGATTACTAAAAATCAGAAGAATGCATTCATGAAGATAGGAACGTGATATCTTTTGCCAATTGATCATCATACCAGGGAACCTCGTGAACTCGTCGTTGAGGAAAGTAGAGCAATTTCATGGAGGAAGAATCGATATCGACAAAGGAAGGAAGTGTGTTTTTAGGGCTCCAAATTTGGGGGAAAAGCTAGGGTATATTTGTGGGCATTTTGGTAATAACATATGTTAACCAGTGTTTTCCCAACTTTCAAAGTAAAAAGACTCCCAATTAAAATTAGCCTTAAATTTCAAAGTAAAAAGGTCTACAAAAAGAGTTAGACTATTTATCTGTTCCTTATACTAGGGGTAACCTTTAACCCTCATCTTCTCAACTTTAAAAGTAAACGCAACCTTAGAGTATAAAACAAATGAATGTAATACTCTCCTTACTGATTATAGTTGTGTTCCCAGAAATTCGAATAGCTGTGTTTTCAGGAATTCGAACTCAAAACCTCTCGCAGCTGTGTTCCCAGGAATTCGAACTCAAGACCTCTCGCGGTTTGAGCTCTCTTTTTATTATGCTGAAATGCTGTATTTTCTTGTTTCTTTACTCCATAATTGTTGCATT
>JBBMKE010406276.1:0-12003 GCA_037834125.1 Lippia alba | reverse complement strand
ATGGATATGAGTACGAGTAGGATGATAACTTTGAATGGATTGAATTATCATCTATGGAGTAATAAGATGAAGGATCTTCTCTTTTTTAAAGCTTCGCACTTGCCTGTTTTTGCAACTCAAAAGCCCGAGTCTAAAACCGATGAAGAATGAGATTTTGAGCACAGACAAGTTTGTGGGGTTTATCATACAGTTTGTTGAGGAGAATGTTTACAACCACATTCAACACAAGACACATGCAATAAGTTTGTGGGAGAAGTTGGAGAATTTGTTTGCATCGAAGACGGGAAACAATAAGCTGTTTTTGCTTAAGAAGATGATGCAGCTGAAACACAAAGAATGAACTTCTATTGTTAATCACTTGAATGAGTTTCAAGGTGTTCGTGATCAGTTGACAGGTATGAGCATTAAATTTGATAATGAAATTATAGGACTTTGGATTCTTGCCACTTTGCCTGATTCTAGAAAAA
This sequence comes from Lippia alba, assembly GCA_037834125.1. Classification (NCBI taxonomy): domain Eukaryota; kingdom Viridiplantae; phylum Streptophyta; class Magnoliopsida; order Lamiales; family Verbenaceae; genus Lippia; species Lippia alba. The sequence continues at coordinate 11,536 of JBBMKE010406276.1, read as the reverse complement.
CTTTTCGTATTTCACTTATTAACTCTTCGTCTGATTGTGGTGTAACCGTTGAGCTTGTGAAGAGTAGTGTTCTGAATGAAGAGATGAGATGAAAAACTCAGCATTCGTCTCAATCCGAATTGTTGGTTTCAAAGAATAGGGGGAGAAGCCAACATAAATATAATACAGGTAGAAGTAAAATTCGAAGCAAGTCAAGGCCAGGACAAAGAGATTTTAAGTTGATCATTGTGGTGAACCTGATCATATTAAGAAACATTATTTCAAACTGAAGAGAGAGCGTAGTGGTAATCCCGATGGAAACGATAAAAGAGACCAGGATAAGAATGAATGTGTTGCTGCTAGTACTTCTAGTGATGATCTTATTCTTGCATATGATGAAAATGTTGTTGTTGTTGTAGCCAGTGATGATTTCAATAGGTTATTGACAACGGTGCTTCATATTATTTAACATCGATGAAAGATTTCTTCACTTCTTATACTTCTGATGATTTTGGAGTTTTGAAGATGGGATATGATACGGTGATACCTGTAGTGGGCATTGGGTCTGTTTGTTTGAAAACCAACAGTGGGTCGAGTTTGGTGTTTCATGATGTTAGGCATGCACCTAATGTTCGTTTGTACCTGATTTCTGCAGGAAAGCTTGATGATGATGGCTATTGCAATTTCTTTGGTAATGGTCAATGGAAACTCACAAAAGGGAATCTAATTGTGGCTCGATGCGATAAATTTCATAATTTATATAACATGAAAGCTTATATTTGTGTGAACTCGATTAATGCAGTAGAGAGTGACAACTTGACATATCTTTGGCACAAGAGACTTGGTTGCATTAATGAAAAGGGACTAGATTGTTTGGCCAAGAAGAAATTATTGTCAGGGTTGAAAGATACAAAGATAAAAGGATGTGTTCACTGTTTGGCTGGAAAGCAGAAATGGGTTTCATTCAAGAGTCATCCCCCTTTAAGAAAAACTGAGCTTCATGAACTAGTTCACTCAGAAATGTGTGGACCAATGAAGGTACGAACTCATCGTGGTGTTGATATGTTGACAAAAGTGGTGAGTCGTGAGAAACTTGAGCTTTGCGTCGGATGGCCGGTCTTAAGTTTGAATGATTAAATGGTGGTTTTTCTCTTTCCTCATATGAGCTGGAGGGGGAGATTTGTTAGGTCCAGCCCATATTTGTTGGCCCAATTAGAAATAGAATTTAAGCCATAAAATCTTTTCTTAATTAGAAATAGGTTTGTCTTGGTTTTGGAATATATAATGAAAGCCCATGAGAGATAAAGTTCAATTTTTCCTCTTTTTTGGCGTGTTACTGATCGTGAATTGTAGCAGCAGTTTTGGGGAAAAAGAGACGTGGAGTTATCAGCTTTAGGCGCAAGTTTTGGGGAAATAATCTGCACAGTTTTGTTCAATTTTTGGGTGGCGGCAGTAACTTCACTCGGACGATCGAGACATCATTTGTAGTCCGATCGGGCTGATTTTTGGATAGTAGGTTCTAAACTCATTGAATTTGAAAGTGAACGGTGGAGATCGGATTTGGAGTACTGTAAATCAAATTTTTTGGTGCGTGAACAGTAGCAAATTTTTCGACTTAATTTCGTGTTTTTCTCCTTTTGTGTCCTAGTTCATTTTGGATCGAATCGGTGTTTGATTTGTGTTTTGAGTTAGAATTATTGGTGTTAAACCTTTGTAATTTTGCCTCGTATTATAGTGGATTTTTTTGGGCCTCGTAGGCCTCGTGGTTTTTTCTCTTCGTTTTGAAGAGATTTTCCACGTTAAAAATCTCGTGTCTTCTATTCTTGTTTGGTTGATTGTTTTATATATTTAGGCATACTTGGTGAATTGTTTATTGGGAATTTGGAGTGTAACACCCCGTGTTTCCAAACCGACAGGTAATTGTGTGATTTAATTGTTTAGTTGTATTTTTAATTTAAATTACGTGACTTATGTGATTCTTGGATCTGTTTGCATGCTTTTATTTTATTATGGGGCCTTTTGTAATTAGTTTTGGACTCAATTTGTTTTAATTTACATATTTTGGGGCCATTTTGCAATTTTGGCCTTTTGAGTCCCTAGTTCATATATTGAGCTCGGGAACTCGAATTCGAGTTCCGACACCTTCGTTGAGTTCCATTCAATGATTTGAACATAATGAGCCTAACCCCAAAAATTTTTGACCTCGTTTCAACCCCTAAAAGACCAAATTTTGGCCCACGTACACATTTACACACCTAAACCTAGTGGGACCCAAAAGCCCATGCTTTAGCTTGACTTTCTCTCCATTTTCTCACAAAACGCAGCATTTTCCTTTCTTTTCCCCCGTAGAAATGTAGCACACACACGCAAGGAAGGAAAAAGAGCCCAAGCTTCCATTTTCCACCATTGTTGCACCCAAAAGCTCAAGACCCTTCTTCTTCTTCCATTTTCTCTTCAAGGTGACTCCATATTTGCATTCTTCTTGTTCTTGTGACTTCATACATATATACATACATACATACATACATACATACATACATACATACATACATACATATATATTATGGATTGATGTTGTGGATTGTTGGGTATGCATATAGTGTGAATAGTAAGGGTTTGATGGGTTTTGTGGCTTGATGCATTTGACTTGGTTATTTATGGTTTTATGGCTTGGTTGTTGGTTGGGGAAGTTGTGATCATAAATGCATATATGGGTTTGTGAGGGGGAAGCTTGATAGCATGATTCTTGGCTCAATTTGATGCTTATATGTGCATGTAAAGTGATTTAAGGCATGAGTGATGGTTTAAGCTTGGAGAATTGGCTTGATCACTTGGACCCCTTCACCCCAATTGTTGTATATGAGTGCTATTATGTGTTAAGGATTGGTTTTGTGCATTTAGGTGCTAAGGAGTTGGATTTTGGACTCATTTATGTATGCTGGAATGAGATGTGCGTCGGTTATGCTCTTATGTGCGTATGTGAGTGTTTTGTTAGAAATTTGCATATGAATTCATATTTTCTCGATGCTAATTGATGCCTATTGTGATTATGCATGATTTTATAAGTTTATGAATGATTTTGGATTGGATTTGGATTGATTGAGCATGCCTTGAATTTGTTTTGGCCGATTTTACCTTGTTTTGGGTTGTTTTCGGTTTTGGAAGGAATCCACAGTTGTGGATTCTTGCCCTTGTTTTTCCCACGACCGTGGATCATGCTGGAAGCTACTACCTCATTTTGGACTTTTTCCCACGGACGTGGAAATTTGTGGGTAATTTTTCCACGGCTATGGATTTTTCTGCACTCATTTTTCTTCGTTTTTATCCATTTTCTTGTTTCTCTTTGCTTGTTTGATCCTTTTCCACCCCCAATTTGACTCCCAAGCTTTATTAACATGTTATATGATGTGTGCCCTTGATTTTATTAAAATTTAGTATGATTTTGAATCCGTTTGTTAGAGTTTTAGTTTAATATGCTTTATATGGGAGAGACCGAAGAATGCCTCCGAAGTAAGAAGTTTTCTTGGGTTAGCGGGTTATTATAGGAGATTTGTGAAGGATTTCTCCAAGATCGCAGGCCCCTTGACTAGGTTAACCAAGAAGGAGGTAAAGTACGAGTGGGATGAAGAGTGCGAGAAGAGTTTCCAAGCTTTAAAGCAACGTTTAACTTCTGCACTAGTTCTTACCTTACTCGAAGGATCCAAAGGCTATTTAGTTTACACAGATGCTTCTAAGGAAGGCCTCGGATGTGTGTTGATGTAAGATGGTCGAGTGGTAGTTTATGCATCTAGAAAGTTGAAGGAACACGAAAAGAACTACCCCACTCATGATCTTGAGCTTCCCGCAGTTGTGTTTGCTTTGTTGAAATGGAGCCACTACCTTTATGGAACTACTTTGAGATTTTTACGGATCACAAGAGCCTCAAATACTTATTTTCTCAGAATGATCTTAACAATAGATAGAGGCACCATCCCCCCGTGAGAAGGTAGGAGCAAAACCAACCCAGCAAACCACTATTACTATACCCCTATTAGTAAAGCATGTACTTCTTGCAAGGCTTGTTGAGCTTCTTTATGTGACAGACATCGCAAACTAGCAGTTCAAGTCCCAGCTGCTAAGGTGGCGTAGTGATCGGTCATTTCATTGAATGTGTTCGGGATATGGGATGGATGGAACTATTAGAGGACTACGATTGCACGATCCAATACATCCAGGAAAGGTGAATGTGGTGGCAGATGCTTTGAGCAGGAACACTAATGTTTTAGGGTTAAGTGTAGAGTCTTTGGGACAGAGTTTAGTTGTTGTGGATTCAGTGGCTCGCTTAGCTAATATTTCTGTACAACCCGAGTTAAAGCAGATGTTGATTGATGCTCAGGCTTCAGATGCAGAGATTTAGAGGTTAGTAGCTCGTTCAAGAGTTGATCCAGAGATTAAGTTTGGGTTCGATGATTCGGGTCTTTTCAGATTCAAGACAAGGGTTTGTGTGCTAGAAGAGCTCAAGAGGTTGGTACTTAAGGAAGCGCACCGTTCAGAATATTCCATTCACCCTTGTGGTACAAAGATGTATCGAGATTTGAGAGAATTATATTGGTGGAATGGCATGAAGAAAGATGTTACGAACATGTGGGGTGAAGAAAGGTTGGAAGCTCGTACTCGCCGAGCATGTGTGTATGCGTGATGTGGAGTTTATGAATCGAATTAGGACTTGTGAAAATGATATATATATTTTGGTTTGTAAAACCCACACTCGGTTCATAGATTCACCTTTAATACTTGCTCTGATATATCTATCTAGTGTTGTGGTGTGCGTTAGCCGCCTCACTCAGTCAATTGACTGACTCCTCGCTTTTACTTTCAGTTGTAGGTTCTTTTGTCCGTGAGCTAGGCGAAGAAATGTGTCAGCACGTGTACACTTTTAGTCTAGGTCTAATGGCATACATACATTCCTGCTTTTGTTATGTATCATTTTGAATACTATGAATTATGTATATTCTTTTGATAGGCCTTGCCGGCCATTGTGTACATGATGTGAATATTATGATATTTATTTATATGCTATGCTTTGGTTTTATTTTACTGCTTCCGTGCACTCTGAGTCTTTTGTTTTAGTTAGCTCCGTCTGGCTTAGTGTGTGAGTGGTTTCCGTTTGCTAGGATTTGGATTTGGGTACGAACTTTCATTTCATGACCGAATTTGGATCTTAGTGCGGGGGATGTGGTCCCTTTTGTGTGGGGCGCTACATGGAGAGGAGTTTGATTTCTGCTAGCGCACACTCATTTTTGTTATATCCCTTTCCTATCACAAATTCCTTGTTCGAGTTAAGTTTTAAGTTGTACAAAATGAACAACATGTGAACATACTATTAAAAATAAAAACGAAGATTACATATTAAAATAAAATATGTTAAGACCTATTTGCAAAATTTTATAAATAATGAGTAAAACCTAAAATTATCGAAACTAAGAGATTGTGCATATAAATACAAAAGACAATCTATTTCTAAAGAAAACTCGCACATGCAGCACATATAATACAATTGTAGGTAGGTACGGAACCAAAATTTAATGTTGTAGGGGGCAAAATTTTAAATTATAAAAAATGAAGGGCAAAATATTTAATTAGGGAGCAAAAAATTATAATAAAAAAATCAAATTTCAAAAATATAAATTTATCAAAAATATATATAAAAAATTAAAAATTTTCAAAATTTAGGGCAGACTGTGGCCACTACGTGCCCACTCTTTGGCTCCATACTGATTGCACGTCATAAGGTTTTTCAAAGTTAAGAAAATTCAAGATTTATATGAGATTTTTTATAACATGAGTTTTTTTTACTATCATTTCAAATAACACATGGGAGTTTGGTGCATATAACTCCTTAATTATCCGTTAAATTAGTAAATAATTTAATTATTTGTGATTATTAAATTTTCTATATTACATTAATTAATTAATTTTATTATTATTATTATTATTATTATTATTATTATTATTATTATCTTTAACGATATCTATACTAATATTATGGGAAAGATCATTACAAACATATTCATCATTGCTAAGGAAAAATGCAAACAATACTTCAAAATCTCCTGATTTAAAATAATTACAATTAAAAACTAATTAAATTAAACTACGCCATAACCATGATTTTACGGACCATCATATGGAACATACAGGGCATATGCAATGAAGGAAGGCAGCGTATCCTTAATCGTTACTGCAGGATACCACGATGACAGTGATCGAGAACAACCGACAGTTTATGCATCTTAAGCTGGAGCGAAGCGATTTGCAAAAGACAGTCTTTATCACCGTTGTTTATGCTAAATCAACTACACCTGGTAGACGAGAATTGTGGGAATGTTAAGAGTGAATCATGAACAATCGGCACCTTGGTTATTCGGCGGTGATTTTAATACCATAACGAGGGTCGAAGAAAGAAAAGGTGGAAATCGCCCGAATATGCAAGGAATTGAGGAATTTATGATTTTATACAAGATTGTGGGCTGTCAGAGCCGCGCTTTGAAGGTTCAGAGTTCACTTGGCCGGGCAAAGGGAAGCCTATTTCAAAGATTGGACAGAATCCTAATCAATGAATACTGGGTGGAATACTTCCCAAACGTCCATGTCAAACATCTCAACCGCGGTGGTTCCGATCATTGTCCGCTGCTAACTTTGTGTGAAGATAATGTCTAAAAACTGGCCCCTTCGTTTCGGTTCCAGGACATGTGGCTCAGACATCCTAAGATTGATAAAGTGGTCACTAATAGTTGGGGAGAACCGGTCCATGCTAAGGGAATGTGGCGACTTCATATTAAACTCAGCAGGTTGAAGCAAACACTTAAAGCGTGGAATAAAAATGAGTTTGGGAATATTTTCGATCGAGTAGAGGAAGCAAAAAAAGAAGTGGGGAAAGCAGAGAAAAATTATGACAGTAATCCTACAGAGGATAACCTCATAAACCTTAACAAACAGATTGCTTTGCGCAATAGAGTTTTGGCTATATAGGAGGATTTTTGGCGCCAAAAAGCGGCGTGTAGATGGATTGAAGATGGCGAAAGAAATACTAGGTATTTTCATTCTCTGGTTAAGAAAAAAAGAATGAAGGCTCATATAAGGTCGATTAAAGTCGGACAAGAAAACATCACGGAATTGGGGGCCCTCCAGAAATCTGCAAATGACTTCTTTGAAAAATTACTCACCTATAATGGGAGTTACCTGAGTCTAGAAGGACACCTAGACATCGTCCCACATGTTCTTGATCAGGATGACGAGAAGAAGCTCATGCGTGAACCAACTTTAGAGGAAGTGCGGGCGGCTGTCTTTAGTATTAGCCCCCACGGTGCAGCGGGACCAGATGGTTTTGAAGCTCATTTCTATCAGAGGTTCTGGGATATAATTGGACAGGATGTTTGGGATACCACTACAGATTTCTTTTCAAGCGAAAAATTACATCGCTCATATATGGCTACTATAGTGATTTTGATCCCAAAAAAGAAAATTATGCCCATTGGTCTGATTATAGACCAATTAGCCTGTGTAACGTCAAAAATAAGATTTTCATGAAGATCTTAAATAACAGACTTATTGTGGTGCTCCCGAAAGTTATCTCACCAAATCAGATTAGATTCATAAAATGAAGAATTATTAGTGATAACATCCTTCTGGCTCAAGAGATGGTACACTCACTTGATTCCCAAGGAAAAAAGAAAAATGTCTTGCTGAAGTTGGCTATGGAAAAAAGCATACAACCGAGTCGATTGGAAATTCTCCATCGGAAGGGTTTCCCCGACATATGGATAGTCCGAGTGAGTGAATGTATAGGAAATTGCTGGTTTTCGGTCTTGGTGAATGGGGCAGTTGCGGGATGCTTCCAATCTACGAGAGGTTTGAGACAAGGTTTAAGACCCCGACGTCCATAAGGATCTTGCACCTTGCTTAGCGGATGACACAATCATCTTTATAAATAGTAAGTCGGAATCTCTCTATTTGATCAAAGGCGTTCTAGATCATTACAGATGTTGTCGGGGCACATAATTAATTCGAGCAAGAGCACTTACATGGTGGGGAATAATTCTAATGAAGCAACAGCCTTGATTCATAGTATTTTGGGATTTAGAAGAGAATCTTTGCCCATAAAATACCTCAGGGCTCCTTTATACCGAGACAGAGCCCACAATGCACTATTTAATGATGTTATGAATAAAATTCAGAATCGGGTTCAAGGTTGGGAGGCGGCTAGACTCTCACACAGGGGACGTCAAATCTGTACTCTTCTCTATTCCGATGCACACATTCAAAACCTCAACCCACCAATGTCGGTTATTCTCTCTTTTGAAAGGATATTCAATAGATTCTTCTGGGATTCCACATCAGAGAAACGGCATATTCATTGGGTTGCTTGGAATAGAGTGTGTTTTCCTACTGCGGAAGAAGGTTTAGGAGTTAGAGACATTGAGGATTTTATTGATTCTTTCTCTCAAAAGCTCTGGTGGAGATTCTGAACAAGCAACGCACTGTGGGCAGTTTTCATGAGAAACAGGCATTGTAGTGAGAAGCATCCGAATATGGCTAGTGTGATGAAATACCATTCACTTGTGAGGAGACGTATATGCGGTGTCAGGGAAAAGACAGAACAGAATATCTTTTGGTCGTTAGGTAGTGGAGAAATTTCTTTCTGGTATGATAAGTGGGCTGCGAACTCATGGAGCCCACGATAAGGTATCATGAAAGATGCTCAAGTCCGAGTTGCAGATTTATGGACGTAGGGGACATGGACGAAAACAAGCTTGCTGATGTTGTGGGAAGAGAAGTGGCCATGCAGATTATTCAAATCCCTATTGATGCTCACATCAAAGACTCTCCAATTTGGACAGCTAACCCAGAGGGTTTCTTTAAGTTCAAATCATGTTGGCAGAAAAGTAAGAAAAGAAGAGAGGGGTCTAATTTCTTACAGAAGATATGGAGTACGAACTTAACGCCAACTATTATGATCTTCATCTGGCGGCTTTTCTATTACTGGATCCCGATTGATGAGTACATTCTCTGGAAGGGTATCACGTTCCAATGTTGTTCTCAACTGGAAACCCGTGATCATCTTTTTGTTACTAGCAACAAGGCCAAAGATGTATGAAGAAACTATCAGATCTATTCAGAATTGATTTGGAGGAGGTTGGGACGATTAATAAGCTGATACAACGTTGGTTGGCTTCTTCGATGCTTATTGGCAAAAACATATTCGGGCCATGATCCCGTGTATTGTACTCTGGTACATTTGGGTTGAGAGGAACAAAGTGAAGCATGCCGAGGGTTTATTCAGTGCCTATAACATCATTCGTCAAGTTATTGTGCATATTTTCCGATGGAGTCATACGAATAAGATGAAGCGGAAGTTCTGAGAGGGAGATATTCATGTAGCTAAAGCTTTTGTAGTACGCTTAAAGAAAATCACACAACTCCGGAGCATTACGGTTAGATGGATTTGCCCTCAACATGGTTGGCTAAAACTGAACATCGATGGTGCTTCGAGAGGAAACCCCGAGATGGCAGGCATAGGAGGGGTGATTAGAAATTCGGAGGGCGATGTTATCTATGCCTTTAGCAGCGGTATAGGCATCACAACTAACACTTTTGCTGAGCTCCGGGTAGTAGTTCAAGGTGTTATAGTGGCGGTGGAGATGGGTTGCTCTAGGCTTTGGATTGAGTTGGATGCGCGAGTGACCATGTTTATCATTCGACGAGGTAAATCTGGTAATATTGATCTTAATATACTGATAAAGCAGTTCCATTTGCAGGTTAGGAATATGGCAGTCACCATTACACACATTTTTCGAGAAAGGAACGGATTGGCAGAAGAACAAATGGAGTGGGCGTTCCCGAATGCACCATTGCCGAGAGAAGTGAAAGGTTTCTTACGGGTAGATAAGTGGGGCTTACCAAGTTTTAGAACTAGGAAAATATGTTTATGACCCATTTTTATTTTAAGTTGAGCTTTGTCAGCTCCTGGATAACTTTAAACAGGGGTGTACCATAAAGAACAAGTCTTCGGCCATTAAAGCTATAAGAAATTCCAGGAACTTGAAGACGAAGAAATGGTGATTGGGAGAGATTTCAATGTTAATAAGCAAGATTTCAACTTTGTAATTGACGGTACTCTTGTACAAATTGTCCGACAACAACAAAAGTTAGCGCAGAGCCCTGAGGACGCGATCAGTGATATGCGAAGACTTACTGCCAGTTGGCCGTCACCTCGATGGTCAGTGCCGCCTGGATGACTAGACGCCTCTCGTTGAGGCCAGCGAGGATTCCGAAATTTTCTTTTCGCATGAGGGGCTATTCTATTTCGCAGCTCAAGACCTTGTTTGGACTTCTAATAATATGCTTTGCTGCTGTAAGTTAAATGGTGCCCGGTGGATGAATGTTACCTATTTCCGGGGGCACCATAGCTCGAATAGTCTCAATGATTCCTGGATCATGGACCTTTGTACCCCTTTCTTGGTTGTTAATATATGCGGAGGAGGCCTCGCTAAAAATTCCACAGCTTCCTGCCGTTTCTCCCTCCCCACCCAAAAAAAAAAAAAAAAAAACCCTACGCTACAACCATTCTCATTTTCTTTCCCGAGCCACTAATCTCCGTCACTAATGATGCCGGAAACATAGCCGGCTGAACCCGGCGCTTCTTCATCACCCTCTTCAGATCCGAAACACCGGATCCAACAATGTGCGGGAAGTTAACCCGCGCCATCGCCCCCCGCAGCTCAAAACCGGATCGGTCATAAGCCAAAGCCGCCTCCTCTGGCGTCTCATACGTTCCCAGGCCCCAGCCACATTCTCAACCTTTTCTTCACCGGATCCCTTATCTCCGTCGCGAATTTCCCCCACGGCAGCCACCTCACCCCTATGTGCCGGTTCCACTCCACCGCAGCCTTCGGTTTCTGCGGTGGTGCTTTGACGTCAACAATATAACTGTCGTTGCTCACCATTTGCGACGAATACTGATCTCCCTGACTGGAGGTGGACTCTGTAAAAGATCTAGCTCGGGGAAATCCACGTCGCTGAGAAGATAGTTTTGAATGGATTCCAAGTTCCAACAATCCCAGATCAAAACCTAATGCATGTTGTGCTTCCATTATTATTTATTAATGTTAACTCTAAATGTAGAAGCTTAGGAATATTAATGGAATGGAAGTAGTAGAATATTAAATGAGACCACATTAAATGAGACCACATGCACAATCAATGGGATGTATATTCTCTGAATGTTTTAGCCAAGTGTTTAAACCAATGATATATATAGGGTCTATATATCTCAGAGAGAAAACTGAGTAATTTTGGATTAAATATTAATTTTAGTTTTACAACTTTCCCATAGAAGGTTCGTGTATTTCATGAAGTTGGAGAATGTACAAAATACATAAATATATGTATTTTTTATATATGTATATATAATTCATATTTTCAGATCCCGTTTATATATGCAGTATAACCTCGATAAATTAATACTGTTGGGACCGTCAAATTTTATTAATTTAGCGAGTTATTAATTAATCGTATA
>JBBMKE010406255.1:0-12004 GCA_037834125.1 Lippia alba | reverse complement strand
TGTAACGCTTCAAGAAAGAATATTTAGAAAAGTAAGTTTCTAACATTACGAATTTGGATTCACAATTGCGAGCCCCGGTCCTTTTGTTGGAAATTTTTTTAAATTCCGCTGCTTTTCTGATTCTGTACGAGGTGAGTACACAATGTACGAGCCCTGGGTTAACATTGAGGAGATCCCAGCTGAGGAATGAAGTTAACCCTCAACTCCTCGATGTTCAGAACCAACTCGATAATCTGCAGGACATAGTACAGCAGCTCTCTCGAGCAAGGTCCCAAGTTCCCCATCAGAGGGCGAGGGGTCCAGGACCAGAGACGCTCGCGAACCACGGCGGCTACTTTAGTGAGAGAGAAGAGAGCGCCACGATGATCATGGGGGATACGATAGGAACTGAGGTGAGTACCAACTGCTGGAGGTCTCATCCCTCACGGACGAAATCCTCATGACCCGAGCAGGGATGGGAAAAATCCCAACATCCATCAACAGATACGATGGAACCAACGACCCTGCGGAGCATCTCAACCACTTCAACCATTTCATGCACCTCTACGAGCATCCCTTGCACTATTGGGCTAAGCTCTTCGTCACCTCCCTCGAGGGTATGGCCCGGGAATGGTATAACAAGCTCCCCTCTCGCTCAATCCGAGGATATGGAGACCTAACAGACGCCTTCCTCAGCCACTTTTACTCTCTGAAGGCACCTGCTCCCGATGCAACCATGCTCTACCACATAGTTTAGGGACCCAATGAGACCCTCAGATCCTTTATGAGGCGGTTCAATAAGGAGGTCCTGCTAGTGGGGCAACCCTTGATGGTCTTTGTTAGACACGTACTCTTTCAATACATCAACATGAAGAACTACGTTAGCAAGGAATTTGTGGAAGAGGTAGCAAAATAAAAGTCACAATTCATGCTCGCGCTAAGGGAAATCGCTGATTTCCACTTCACCCTGGAAGACATGTACCAGGCTCGTGAACGAGCATTGGCAAACCTCTCTCCAATGGCAAGGGCCCTAGAAAGGGGAGAGCCAAACAAGAGCAATCATCACCGCAGTCCACCCCACACAAAGAAGAATGCATCACTACCGCGAAGGCCAGATCGCGAGCGTATTCCGCTCAACCAGCCTGTCGCAGAAATCTATTCCTTGGCGGATAAAAATCTCTTCAAGGACCGCCGAAAATGAGAGAAACCGAGGCTCAGAGATGCTCGGGCAAGTATTGTGCCTTCCACAAATAGAAGGGCCATGACACCAACGATTGTCGCCAGTTGGAGACAGAGATCCAGCGTCTCATTGATGGGGGGCACCTCAAAGAATTTGTGAGAGCCCTCGAGAGGTTCGACGAGCGATGCAAAGAGCAAGCTCGCGATGGAAGAAGAAGCCGATCGAGTTCAAGGAGTCTTCCCCACAAGAAGAGAGGTTCAAGGAGCGATGCAAAGAGCAAGCTCGCGATGGAAGAAAAAGCTCGCGACCGAGGGAAGAAGAAGGCCGGAAAGCTTGAGAACCAGCCTTACGCAGTCATCCATATGATTGCTAGGGGATCTTCGGGGGGAGATTCTAACACTTCCCGCCCACGCTTGGTGTGCAGCTACGATCAGCAATCCCAAAGGGTCCATTTTGTCTACTCCGTAGAGGCCCAACGACGCTCGCTTGAGAACGACATCGTAGACTTTAGCGACAAAGACCTTGAGCACATTGTAACACCCCATAGGGCCAGTCAAACCTCTGACTGCCCCATGGTTGTTAGTCTAGACGTGCATAATCATGTTGTAAAGAGGGTTTTAGTTGATAATGGAAGCTCCGTCAATGTTTTGCCTTACTCTACCTTTCAAAAAATGAACCTCAGAACAGCCCTCATTGGCTTTGGAGGTTCTAAGATTGTACCTCGTGGACAAGTACGCTTGGCCACCTCTTTTGGTCGCGCCCCACAGCGTAAAACTTTGGATGTTTTGTATGCAGTTGTTGAAGTAGACTTACCTTACAACATCATCATCGGGCGGCCAGCCCTCGTGGCATTCAAATCGGTGATCTCCACATACCATCAAAAGATCAAGTTCCCCACCCCCGAGGAAACTAGAAAAGTCATGTGTAATGTGAAGGAGGCTTGGGAATGCTATATTATGTCCCTTCACAGTCATAAGCTAAAACAAACCACCCAGCAGGGTTCCATGAAAAAGACCGTTGATTTTTCAAAGCTCAACGAAGACGGCCCTGAGCGTAAGCGAGCCAAACTCTACAAGAAAAAAAATAAGAAAAGAAGCCCTAAGGCTTCCGCGAGCGATGCACCCCCAGGAGCCATTGAAGAATCATCGGATAGTGAAAAGGATCAACCCTCGGAAGAGGCTGACAACAGCCTCACGGACAAGAAAAGAGCGCTCGAAGCTCACATCCCGAAGTGAGAATTGAGCCAACGGAGAAATACCTCACCATCGAATTAGAGTCAGGCAATCTCGAGAAGACAACCCAGATAGGCTCGAACCTCGAAGGGCCGACTCAGGTCATGATGATCAACTTTCTTCGAGAGAACTTGGATGTCTTTGCCTGGAAAGCCTCGGACCTCACTGGTATTGACCCGAACGTCATAGTCCATAGGCTTAACGTTGGCCCTGCATTCAAGCCTATCAAACAGAAGAAGAGGGATATCCACGGATTCCGTAAGCAAGTCATTGAGAAGAAAGTTAGCAAACTCATTGACGCTCAATACATTGAGGATATCTTATACCCAGAATGGCTTTGCAACGTCGTTCTCGTACCCAAAAGTGCAAACAAGTGGCGTATGTGCAACAACTTAATAGACTTGAACAAAGCTTGGCCCAAAGATCCCTATCCCCTGCCTCGCATAGATCAACTAGTGGATTTAACTGCGGGCTGCGAGCTTATGAGCATGATGGATGCATTTCAAGGGTACTATTAGATATTCATGGCTCCCAAGGATCGCCCAAAAACCTCGTTCGTGGTACGCGTAGGAGCTTATTGCTTCTTGGTCATGCCTTTTGGCCACAAGAACGCTGGGGCGACATATCATCGTTTGATTAATAGGATGTTCGAGCCTAAAATTAGAAAGTCCATGAAAGTTTATGTGGATGACATGATTGTGAAGAGCGAGCGTCAAGGCTCGTATTTGGATGACCTCCGACGAGGGTTTACTATCCTCAGGCAATACGACATGAAGCTCAACCCCTCGAAATACACCTTTGGGGTGCAAGGCGGTAAGTTCCTTGGCTACGTAGTTAGCCAACGAGGGATCAAAGCCAACCCTGAACAGATCAAGGCAATTCTGGATATCCCTTCCCCTCAGAACGTCAGGGATGTTCAAGTGTTAGTGGGGAAGATAATCTCTTTCAACAGATTCATCTCCCAGTCCGCTGACAGAAACCTCCCCTTCATCAAGAACACTCGCAACTTCGATTGGACACCAGAGTGCAAGCAAGCCCTTCAAAGCATGAAATAGTACCTCTCGCGTGCTCCACTCTTGACAAAGCCTGTAGAAGGAGAGCCTTTATTTATCTATCTCTCCATTTCCTTGGAAGCCACCAGCGCAGTGCTCGTCGCAGTACGCGAGCGAAAGCCCCTGCCAGTGTATTATTTGAGCAAAACCTTGCAAGGGGCGAAGAAACGTTACGCAGAGATTGAGAAATTTGCCTTCGCTCTTTTCTATGCTTCAGGAAGGTTAAGACCATATTTTCAGGCGCACTCCATTACAGTGCTCACTGATCAACCCCTCAAGTAAGTCCTTTCCAAACCCGATGTATCCAGAAGGTTGATCAAATGGTCCATTGAGTTGAGTCAGTTCAACATCAACTTCGAGCCACGCACAGCCATCCAAGCTCAATCCATTGCAGACCTTTTGGTGGAGCACTTTGGGTTAGATACCCCATCACTCGAAGACGAGGGCTTGTGGTTGCTGCACACTGATGGTTCCTCGACCTCACAAGAGGGGAGCCGGGGTGGCCCTCAGAGATCCCCGTGGAACATAAATGGATTTTGCAATAAAACTGGACTTCCAAGCCACTAACAATGAAACCGAGTACGAGGAGTTCGTTCAAGGGCTCAGAATCGTCCGAAAAAATGGAGCCAATAGAGTAACAGCTTACGTGGATTCCCAGCTGATTGCAAGTCAGATTGACGGGACTTATGAAGCTCGAGAAACCACCATGGTGCGCTACTTGGCGAAAGAAAGAGAAATCATCACTGAATTCAAAGAGTTCCATCCGCTACAGGTTCCGCGGGCGGAAAATGAGCTTGCAGAAGCTCTCTCAAAGTTTGCATCATCCATTGATGGGACCTACAAATATACAGTTACTTTCCTTATAATCGAGGAACCGCTGATAGAAGAAAGGGAGCCAGTAAGGCAAGTCAACATGATTGATCCTTCCGAGCCTTTCTGGCTCGACGCGGTTATCCTATTTCTCCGAGGCGGAACCTTTCCGAGCAATAAAATCGAGGCAAGAAAGGTACGGAACAAGGCTACTAGATTCTCTTTAGATAATGAAGGGCGGCTCTTCAAACGCTCGTTCTAGGGACCGCCCATGAGGTGCCTCAGACCCTCACAAGCTAAGGAGGTGTTGGAGCACATACACGGTGACAGTTGTGGAAACCACTCTGGTGGTCGGATCTTAGCGAAGAAGGTGTTAAGGAGTGGATTCTACTGGCCCTCGGTCTTGCAGGATGCCATCAACTACTACAAAAAATGCCCCAAGTTTTAATTCCACGCGAACATCCCTCAACTCCCGGTAGCCCAAATGATCCCTGTCGACGTATCTTGGTCCTTCGATCAATGGGGCATTGATATCGTAGGCCCCCTTTCTATGGCGGTCGGACAGCGAAAGTTTGTCATCATAGCTGTGGATTACTTCACTAAATGGGCCGAGAGAGAAGCGGTTGCAAAAATCACTTTTCGGACAGTCAGGGAATTTATTTGGAAAAACATCATCTGTCGTTATGGCATACCGAGGGTGCTTATCTCAGATAATGGTTCTCAGTTCATCGCTGCAGACACCCGAGATTGGTGTCGGAGCTTGGCATTGAACAGCGCTTCACTTCTGTGGTTCATCCACAGGCCAACAGTCAAGCTGAGGTAACAAACAAGATCATACTCCAGCATCTCAAAATGATGCTTGAGAGCAAGAAAGGAGAATGGGCCGAGGAACTCCATGGAGCCCTCTGGGCGTATCGGACTACCCCACGAGCAGCGACGGGCGAGACCCCTTATGCCCTGATGTACGGATCTGAGGCAATGATACATGTAGAGCTCGCCCAAGAGTCTGCACGCGTAGCCTATTTCAAGCCCATTGCTAATAACAACAATCGAACGCTGGAATTAGACTTATGCGACGAGAAGCATGACGCCGCTTGGGCTCGCATCCATAAAGCAGGGCAACGGTCGCCTCACAGTACAACAAACGTGTCAAAGAGAGAACCTTCCAAATAGGAGACCTAGTTCTCAAGAAAGTTGAAGTCTCGAAGCACGTGGGTAAGTTGGACCACAACTGGGAAGGCCCCTTCAAAGTCATAAAGGTACGAGCGAACAATACCTACCTGCTAGAGACTTTGCAAGGCAAGCGTCTACCCCGACCATGGAATGCTTGCAATCTCAGAAGGTTTTACGTATGAGTATTGTATAGATTCCCCTCGGGACAAGTTGTATCTCACCTTAATGAAACGAAAAAACATGGAATGTTATTACTTAATGCATTTTTAGTTATCTTTGCCTTTATTTCTCCTTGAAAGTACCTCTCTTTCGAGGGTTATATACGCTAAACTCCATGTTGAGGGAACTCCAAGTCGAAATAGCCCTATTCTACTCTAGTTCCTAAAAAACGAGCGGACTCAGTAGACAGAAACATATGCGGAATAAGCCTAAGGACCCGATCCTAGATTACGCTCGTGATCCTTCGACAGGTCATTGTTTGGAAATCCTTCGACGGATAGTTCTTATCCTTTGACGGATCTTTATTTGAAAAACCTTTGACGGATTGTTCTTTACCATAACACATAGCAAAATTCTTAATGTTTTCTAAGTTCGAGTCATTTACAGGTGCAAACCCTTAGATTATTCCTACTCTCTAAGGTTCTCTATACTTAATGCATTCCTGCAAAAGATTGGATTTCTTCACTTATTTAAATTGGCCAGGGAGATCCCCATGTGGACACACCCTCGTGTCCTCGCAAGCTAGCTATGGCATTCCCTCTTTCAGCAACAACAAGAGTCTACATAGTTATGTCTCTAAGGCATGCATACTCAAACATTCAAACCAACAGATGTCAACAATCAAATGCATCAGTTACAAGGGAAGAAACACTTATCTCAAAAACAAATGAAGCATCCATTCATTAAAAGGGGAAAAGTACACAAGCAATGCTGACAGAAGTTATGTGGAATGAAAGGAAATTACACCAAAAACCTAAGAGCAAGGAGTTCATAAGACAACAAAAATCACTAAGTACAAAGAGGTAGAACAACAAAGGAAGATCTAAGAGGCAGAAGCGTTGCGAGCGTTCACATCCGAGGCATGGGCAATGCTAGCTTGAGCTTTGGAAGCAGGACCTTCTGGTTCCGGGAGAGCGATGGCCAACAGAGTTGCATTTAAGGTTGCTCCACCATCAAGCGTTATGCGCCCTTCTTGAGGCCGGTTTTCAGCAAGGAATTTCGCCTGCATAGAGTGGCTTAATCATGTTCTCCTCCGTCATATCCCCACTCACCCCAAGGATCTTCTAAAAGTTCTTGTCGAGTTCCATGTCCAATTTAGGGTGTTCACGAGCGTTGGACGGAGCCAGGCCCAGCTTTACCAACTGGCTGATGCCCTTCCAGAAGAACATCTAAATTGTGGTGAAACAGTGCAGGTTGGCCAGGAAGTTAAACGCTTTTGAGCGTACAAACTTCGCGACCACCTCCCTAGCAGTCCTTACCTCGATGACGGAGTATTTAAATTGGTTCTCTTTCAGTGCAGTGCCGACCTCGCTCAATTTCTTCTCCTGCTCGGCGATGGTTCTCTGGTATTCCCCCTCCTTCCTGACCCATTCCTCCCGGTCCTTTTTGTACTTGTGACCCATGGTCTGCATCTTCTCCTCAAGGTTGGTGAAGCGCGTATTCCTATCCTTGAGGGTAACTTGCAGGGATCCATACTCAGCTTTTAGATCCGTGCATTGCTGACGGAGAATCTCTGGATCGTTGATCCTGAGATGCTTCTTATATTTGGTCTTGCTATCCGCATAGGCGTTCACTCGCAGCTCTATATTCTTCAGCCTCGGAAGCACCTCCTACATAAAGGATGAATACTTGGTCATAAGAATTTTGAGGACAACCAAACAATTACAAAAATGAAGGTATTAATGGGGAAACTTCCTTACGGTGATCACGGCGTGGCCAAAACTTCTTCGATAGGCTGATCATTCAAAGCCACATGGTCCCCAATAAATTGGACCTGGTCAAGCACCCTAGAGCTAATCAGTCGGGAGGTTAAGCTCCTCTTCAGTAAAATAGATCCATCCTTCGTGTATCTCGTAGCGAGTGTCTCCTTGACGCTTGAATCGCCAAAAATGCTCTTCCTCGGAGGAAGAAGTGTAGCCGTCGTCGTGCTCGACGATTCCCACTATCACCTTCTTTTCTTTACCGACACTTGCCTTGGGTCCAACATTCTACTATTTTTCCTTGGGAATCCGAGCGTCCCCCAGCTGCATCATTGATAACCACCCCCTTAGTAGTACCGCTCGAGCTTTTTGCGCCCGCCTGCGCGGCCTTCACCAACTTTCTCTTCTTCTTTGAGGGATCCACCTCAACCTGTTAACCCTCGGTACCCATTACGCTTGCCTGGACTTCCTATCTCTCGAGAGCATCGCTCGTGTGACCACCCACAGGCGGAGTGGGAACTTGTGTATTCGCAGGAGACGAGTCACTCGTGGAACGAGCCTTCTAGAGAGCGGTGATGCTAGCAGCAGCCCTTCCCGCCATTAGTACTTCACTGGCTACAAGCGTACAATGAGAAACGAGCGTTAATACGATGCTCAAAGCAGAAAAGGCAGGAAATAAGTAAAGTGCTGAAAGTAACAAATATCACAACAATGATCGGGGTTAGTGGGTTAGCAGGAAGTTAGTCCTAGAAGTCTAACCATCTTTCTCCATGATTGTCGTGGGTGGATTCTCAATTAGCCTCGGGTGAGCCGAGAGTCCAAAATGGAATAAGGACTTCTCTTTTTGCAGTAACTCTCCAGTCTCCACGAAGGTGTTAAGGTTTTTCATTGTAAAGGCCAGACTCCTGGCCCAACCCTCGAACGCTGGTGCGGGAGATCTTTCCCTCACCAAGGGCCCATCTCCATACGCCACCCATCTCATGGGCACCCCGAACATCTCATCAGGACCGCTTACAAAGAAAATTTTGCTCTTCCAAGTTTCACCAAGGGAGTCCTTTAAGAAATGGATGATTTTCATGAATCTCTTGGAGGAGATGTAGTAAAAACCGACCTCTGGCAATGAACATAAGGATTTGACCATTTGAAAGAGCTTAATGAACTTGGTCGCCAAGGGTTCTTGCCCGGTTGCCTTCATGAGAGCCACAAAAGAGTTGATAAGGGCTATCCTGTTAGGTAAGACCTACGACGGACACAAGCCCAAAGAGTTAAGTATGTCTTTCATCTCTCGAGGAATAGGAAACCTTAATCCTCCTAGAGCAACTGCATCCCTGTACACCGTCATGAACCCCTCAAGAGGGTCATTGGCTCGGTCATCCTCACCTACAGTACGAATCCACAATTTCGGAAGCCAGTACGTATCATCCAACAATTTTTCCACCTCCTTCTAGGTCATTGTGGACTTAATTTCACTCGGGGGTTTTTCAGTTTTATGCTTCGTCAAGGGTTCCTTTCCCCTCCACTTCTTCCTCGTGGGCTCCTCTTCTGCTACACGCCCGGAGGTCCCCACTTTTTCAAGGTTCAGCACGACGGTCACCTTATGATCTTGAGGTCTAACCGCTGAATTTGTCACTGGGAGGACCCTCTCCGCTTGCTGCATCATCAGTACCGAATTATCTAGATGCTGGAATAATATATCCATGTTGTCAGGGTTCTCCTCACTCATCCCCCGTACTGCGGCATTCAATTCTTCATCACCACCAGCCCCGCTGATGCTGTCAACCAGAATAGCCGCTGGAACTCCCTCTGGTACCCCTCACCGGGATCGCTTCAGGTATGCTTCTTCTCCTTTGGAGAGGAGAAACGCGGGAAGACATCTCTTCGATCTCCGCAGCCACGTTGCTTAATGTAGAATCACTGGGTGAACCTTTACCAGCCATGGATTTTAAGGTTTCAAGGAAGAAAAGTAAATATAAAACCTAAAAGTTCCAAAAATCTACAAGTGCCACCCACGCCTTTCAGACGATAACCTTCTCCCCCTAGAATCTACAGTTAGCGGCAAAGGTTACCAAAGGGATAAATACCTTGTTATGGTATTTGGAGGAATTCGCCGGAGTTTCAGAAATCCACAGAATGCTCTAATGCTTTTGTTTGCTTGGGAGAGTTTCGAAAGCGTGAAAAATGGCGAAGGGTTTGGGAAATCCTATATTATACGGCGTAAGATCTACAAAGATTCAAAAATGCAATCATTCCCGTGTTGCTAACTGCTCCACTTTTGTTAACCGCCGCACGCCATCCGAAGTTCACATGCCCACGTTTTCACTTTGCATTAAATGCGTCTGCGCAAAAGTAACCTCGGATAAGATGGCATTTAATGCCATACAGAACATGTTCGTTGCTGGAATGCTCGATTTGACTTATAGTTGTCGAAGTTTTGACCCCTCTGCATTCCGGAAGTCACTCGAAGACTCTTGAAATTCTACAGTACGCTCGAGATCCCACTGCAGAATTTGTGGGGCAAATGATGGACCCAAAATACGCTCATATCTCCACCGTCCACGTGGCATGATCATGGAAGACTCCCTTCATGACCCAAGGCCAGGTCTAATAGAATGCTCGGATATCTGAGGCTCGCGACTTCCTGCCCAGTCTCTATCCTCGCAGATGACCTCCCCAAGAGGGTTGTCCTCCAACGGAACTTCCCCCTTGTATGAGTTAACCCTCGAGCCTCTAAGCGCTCGGTGGTTCAAGTACTCCGATATCCTTTCTCAAGGGGCCACCTACGAGCGTCCTCTTTCTCGGTAACTGGCACGACCGTCTCATCGCTCGTGAGAACAGCCCCCTAACTGCCACTGATACAACAGACTGGCCTAATTATCTAAAGGGCGATAGTGACGCATGCACGTCATTTTCAGACCCTCACATTCCGCCACGTGTCTAGGGCAACACTATTCCAGGACCACACGGTCAATATTACTTAAATGACCTCATCCTCAAACTATAAATAGAGGAATTTCACTGCACTTTTCTCAAGCAATCTTCACCTGCTACATTGCATTTCTTAACATACACGAAACACGTACTGAACTAGAAAAACCCCATTGCTGCACATCCAAGCTTCTTACAGCTTCAACTTCTTCCTTGGATGTCATCCTAGCTGGTAGAATCCACGCTCAACGGGAACCCAGTTCCTGAGGCTCAACGCCTGTGATGGTCTTCCCTTCTTCACACAAATAGAGAGTGACTGGTGTTGATTTTCCTCTGACCAATTCAGACACCATCAACGACGTTGTCGGGCTGTTATATCCTAGAGGAGACAGGCCAAACGTGTGACTGTTGGATTGGTGAAAACAAATTGTTGCAGTGGGCTTGAATCTCCTTAAAGAGAGCGAGATATCCGCGTCTCAGCCTGAGTTCATTTCTTGTAATTTTCAGCTATAAAATTGTATTTTCACCAACGAATATTAAATTAAAGTTCATTATATCTATCATTCTATATGGTTATCAATATCTTTCATTGTCTTCTACAAAATAAACGTCATGTTTTTTAAATAATAATTTCCCTCAAATTTTAAGTTAACATTTGCAAATGAGTTTAAGGAAAACAATGGGTAATTTATAAAATAGTAATTTTTATAATATTTTAAAATTTATATTACGTTTATTTGTATTTAAATTAAATGCTTTATCAAAACAGGTAATTTGAATTCATCCAAATCTAATGTTAGAGGGAAAAAACAATTTATTCCACCAATTATGACGATTTTCAAATTTTTATATTTAAATTTAAAATACTTTAAATTGTCATCTGAATTTTATTAAAATTTTGAGATGACAACTTAAAATATTTTTAAGTTTAGATAAGAATTATAATTTTGGAAGCAACTTATTTTGTCCTCTTAACATTTTTTTAAGCAAATCAGCTATAACAAAAGTTGTAGCAAATTCAAGATATGGAAACCTTTTTTTTATCACCCCAAAAAAGTCCCATTTTTTAAAATTAATAAATTTCCTAACTAATTCATGAGCAATTTTATTGTCCAACTTCTTCACGAAAGAAAAACTAATTCCATGGATCAATATGAGAACTACCTTAATATATATATTACAATATGTCCGACAATAAATCGATTCTCAACATGAGAATTAAATTTGTCAATTACCCTTTACAATTACTTTTTAAAATCACATATTGCCATTTTCGCCTTGCTGACAGTTTTGCTGCTCCCAAAATTACCTCTAATTAATAATACAAATATTAAAGAGTCGGATTTGGATCCGATTATCAAATTCATTTATTGAACTAAAATATTAATTATTCTGACCCGGCTCGTATACGACCATTAACCCAGTGGCGGAGCCAGAAAATTAGTTCAGGGGGGTCGATCAATATAGAGAAAATTGCATTTTTGGTCCTATAAAAAATAAGTCAATTTTTTTTTTGTCTCGTAGTTTTTAAATAGTCCTGCACTTTTAGTTTTTCAACAAATATAGTCCCAAAGTGAAAAAATTTCAATATTAGTCCCAAAAAATTTAGAAATATATATTTATAATATATTTCCTTTATATGTCAAATATTAGGAAAAATTTAAAAGAATACCAACCATATGATATGCATTTTATTTTTATAATAAATAATAAATTATTACATTTTAAAGTATA
>JBBMKE010406242.1:0-12005 GCA_037834125.1 Lippia alba | reverse complement strand
AATGCTTAAGAGGATCGAATTTATAAACGCTTTTGATTACCCTTTTTCTTGACTAGGCTCAGATTCGGGCTGTTACAATTCATGTCTTGCTATACCCCAGATTTTTGTTTGATTTCACTAGTTACAGTATCTCTTGATCCCTCAAAAGTTCTAAGAGCATACTTAACTATTTTCATAATGTATTCACAAATCGTGTTCCAAACACAATTAGCAAGCCCGTGAATACATTTCAGTGACAATCAACAGACAATCTTCCTTTCCAACCAGTAACTCTAGATTATACCTTAGCTGCTTTCCTAGACATACACTGCAACTCCGAATCTCTCGTGGATTTTTGTGATATGCTAAACTAGCAACACTGAAGTATAATCCTGAGATACTATTGATAAGTAATAAGGGTATAAAATTAAATGAGATTATAAAAAATTCTCTAGGTTTCACACAATCTATTTCTCATTACCTACGTAAGGTCAAGATAGTACATGCGGTATGAAACGCATGCTACGGTACATGACTTCAATTTTGAGGCGTATGTCGTTACTTATCAACAATAGTACCATAAAAATCTAAGTTTAAATGTATTTAACTTCTAAGTTTTTCTTCCAATGTATCCACAATAATTTCAAGCATTGAAGCCAAAAATCTAAATCTGGCTGACAAGTTCTCGTGGTAGGTGGGATCCACTTCGATTACCAAATACGAATATAATGTAGTCTCATCCCTGCACATTTCCCAAATGTCAAAGGCGATTGCTCGTGTGAGAGAGTCAATCTCAACTCGTTTGACATACATTTCAGATAACAATTACAAAAAACATATATGTGTTCAGCTTAGAAATAAACATTATCATAACATGGATATTAATCATTCATACCTGCAAACATATACATTAAATCCTATGCAGTCCCAAAGACTTGACACGACCCATAAAACATCTCTAGGCATTGGTTTAGTAAATGGGTCTGCTACCATAGCATGCGTAGATATGTATCTCAGTATCACTTCCTTCTTCTCTATAGTATCACGCACAAAATCATATTTTGTGTCTATGTGTTCGGTTTTCCCATGATATTTAAGATCCTTAGTATAAGCCATGGTTGTCTGACTATCACAATAAATTGTCATGGCTCCCACTTTACTGTTTATCAATCCCAAAGGATTGAAAATACACTTTACCCAAATTGCTTCTTAAGCTGCAGAGGCACAAGCCACAAATTCTGCTTCCATAGTGGATAGAGATACACATGTTTGTTTCTTGCTACTCCAAGATATGGCGCCATCATTTACCAAAAATGTATCGTCGGAGGTCAACTTTCATTCGTCTAAGTCACCTGACTAATCAGCATCTGTGTATCCTCTTAACCATAAATTATTCCCTTGATAGTACAAGAAATATTATGCAGTTCCTTTTAGGTATTTGAATATCCTTTTAACAGCTTTCCAGTGCCTTCATCCTAGATTAGACTGATACCTACTAATTAGACCCACGTCATCACATATATCAGGGCGAGTGCACATCATTACATACATTAAACTTCCAATGACACTAGCATATGGTACTTGGGACATATCTTGTATTTCTTGTGGAGTCTTAGGACATATCTCACGTCTTAAAGATTCACCTTTTGCCACTAGAGTATCAATGGGATTGCAGTTTTCCATTTTGAATCGTTCTAAAAACCTTTTAATATAAGGTTCCTGTGAGAGACCAAGTAATCTCTTAGAACGATCACAATGGATTTTACTCCAAGTATATATTCTGCTTCTCCCAAATCCTTCATCTCAAAATTTGAGGATAACCATTTTTTAATGGTAATAAGATACTCTTTATCGTTTGATGCTAACAAAATATCATCAACATAGAGTGATAGAATTATAAACTTTTCTTTGAACCTTTTCACATAAACACAGTGGTCTTTATCAATCATGACAAAGTTATATGAGATTATCGCTTGATGAAATCTCAAATACCACTGCCTAGAAGACTGCTTTAATCCGTAAATTGATTCTTTAATTTACAGACCTTATTTTCTTGATCTTTGAGAATAAAACCTATTGGTTGACCATATAGATTTCTTCTTCAAGTCTCCATTGGGAAATGCAGTCTTTACGTTAATTCGAAGTAATTCTAAATTCATGTTGGCTACAATGGCCAAAAGAAGGCGAATGTAGGCAAATCTCACCATTGACGAAAAGGTTTCTTCATAATCAATACCCTCTTGTTGAGTATAACCTTTTGCCACCAAGCGAGCTTTATACCTCGCACTTGATTCATCAGCTTTACGCTTAATCTTGAGAACTCACTTGATCCCAATAGCCTTTCGTCCTTGTGGGAGGTCAACTAATTCCCACACTTTATTTGACTCCGTTGACTTCATTTCTTCTTCCATTGCATTTTTTTACTTATCCTTAATGGGACATAATAGAGCCTCACTTACGATTTTAGGCTCATCAATATCTTCTGAACAAATTTCAATGTTCTGCACTTCCGACTTGTCTTTAATCAAGACAAGTTACAAAAGCATAATCCGCGATATCAAAGTGTGCAATCCTCCCAAATTCCATAGTTTTGTCCTTTTTCCTTAATAACTCCACTTACTACAATAAAATAAGTGAAACCAATTAATTTGTAGGATAAAGATCAAACTAAAACAAAAACATGGGGTAAAAATTACGAAATCAAAAAGAAAGAAAAGAAAATCCAAATTTATGTCAATCTAACATAATAATATACACACAAAATTTGATCATATATCGGAATTGATAAAGTTTTTCTCTTTGAGACTTTGAATGGTGTCCACCAAACTCTGCTCCTAAGAAGTGAAGTTTACGCCCAAAGATTTTGCCTTTCCATTTAACACTTGGTAAGGTGGTCTTGCAGCCTCATTCTGTCCTGAACTGCATTTAAAACAAGAGCAAGACCATAATGAATTGAAGCGATAAAGCCAAATATATAGAAGAAAGAATATTATAAAGAGAATTATGATTACTCTGTAGCATAGAGTCAGGATTCCGGACTTAGGGATTCATTTTTTGATAAACAAAACACATATTGTGTGTATACTGGTAATTTTAAAGTTTACCCCCTCATATTGATTGATTGGATCCGCTACTGCAACATTCATTTTGATTTTTATATTTTTAAAGAAAATCCTTGCGGCTTCATTATTCCTATAAAACGTTTTTCTCCTTGTAAACACCATTTTTTATAAGAAATGAAAATTGAGGGGGTAATTGTACTTTTTAATCGAAATTGAAGAATAGTAAATCATTTACCGGCCAAAGATTACACAAAAAAAATATGTAAACACACAAGTAATAGAGTCTTACTTCGTGGGAAGATCAAGCTTAGGATAGAGTCTGCTCAAGATGTTGAAAGCTTCATAGCTAGGCCGCACTTTCTCAACAAGACAATGCCTACTGTTCGACCAAGGATTCTTGAAAGCTAGAATATGTGCATATGCAACATCTCTAACATCAACCCAAGCTAAAACTTGTCCAGGCTAGAAGAAATAGAGTTAATTCTGGCCACTCCTTTATCCTTTGACTCTTACTGTGTTTTGCCCCCTAATTTTTGAATTAGTATCATTGTCCCCTGATCTTAAAAAATATCACACTTAACCTTTTTTAATAAACTTTAAGTGCGGATTTCTCCTCCTTCACAATAACCCTAGTTTCAAGACCATCACCATCGTATGTTTTTCCAAGGCAAACAAAGTTGTTGAGATCCCACATCCTACATTGAAAAATTATCAAACCTTGTGCTAGTTAATAAATGTGAAACCAACACTCACCTCATGACCTAGCTTTTGAGGTGAGTTAGGCTGAGCATATTATAAACTTTCACATGGTATCAGAGCAGGCCGTTTCCTGCTAAATTGACCCAGGGTAGACCTCCGATTGTTTAGACCTGGGTGGGTTAAATTGATCTAGGGTAGACCCCTGATTGTTCGGGCCTGACGTGTATTGAATTGGGCTTGGGTTTCAGGTTTCAGGGTAGACCCCCGATTGTTTGGGCCTGACATGTATTAAATAGGGTTTCACGCTCCAAGATAGATCCTCGATTGTTCGGGCTTGGGCGTGCGGGGTGTGTGTTGAGATCCCACATCCCACATTGGAAAATGATCAAACCTTGTGCTAGTTAATAAATGTGAAACCAACGCTAACCTCATGAGCTAGCTTTTGAGGTGAGCTAGGCCGGGCATATTATAAACTTTCACAAAAGCCCAGACCCCAATCGACACTATTGGCCTCCGAAAGGCGTTGCAAAGCTCCACCCATCGTGCGTCGTCTTTGACCGGCGATTTTTTATTTCTCTAGTTGTCGGATTTAAGTTGAAACCACCACTGTATTTCTTGCATCAAAAGTTTTGATTTGGCATATAATATCGACATTTGAAATTGGTTATGTATAGATATGTTCTGTTTAAAAGGTTAAATGTGACATTTTTTAAATGTTAAGGGGGCAATCGCACATATTCAAAAATTAGAGGACAAAGTCCAGCAAGCGTAAAAAAGGATGAAGGGGTGTTTGGAATTAACCAGAAGAAATAATAAGCCTATGGAAGAGAAGTGGTAAATAACGAGTCAAATGAGATTTTAGTTGAACTTTACCTTTCGTAACCAAGTCCAAAAAACATTGAGACGAAACATTGAGAGTTGGTTGTAGGAGAGGACTGATCACAAGGCCAGGATTTAAGACAATCAGGTCTATACCATTTTCATCTGCAAACTTTCTTGCAGCTTCTTCTGCCAATGTTTTGGACAGATGATACCAATTCTGAGATTGAGGTTCATTTATCAGACAATTATAGAACACACTCCCACTATTCATGACCATGACTATCTTCAAAACGATACATTTGCATACGGATTAGGCATCTGAAACCATCTATTTTGCATTTTGCTCTAGTGTCCATGGAAAATGTTTACTCAGGTAAAAAGTTTGAAATAGTTTGACAAAATACTTTACACTCAAAATTGGAATAGTAAAATTTTTTTTTGACAATTACACTGACATACCCTGAGGTTTGGCCTAATTACACAAACTTCCTCCGCATATATATGAAAAATTACTGTTTAAAACTTAAAGTTCATTACGATAATAACATGTATTAGGACAAAATCTGTCAGGGGAGCTTTTTGTAATTTTCCAACCTCAGGGAATTGTTTGTGTTGTTAGACCAATCCTCTGGATATGTCATCGTAACTATCTCATACCTAATTACATTTGCCTGTTCTAAGATGATATACTTATCATCGTATAAGTATACAGAGAATTAGAAGAAGCTTAGAAATTGTACAAATGGTAAAGAGAGTACAAAGCCGAGCAATTAAAACAAGTAGTAACCTTATTTTCTTCACAAAATATCGGATCGGAAAACCAAGTTTCATCCACCACACTTTCTGCCGTGTGAAGGTTTCTGTTAACAAAAACAGCCACCATAGAAGTTGTCAACACCACTCGCTGAACAGACTGTGCCTTAACGCACGAACGAAGAACATTAAGTGTTCCGTTCACCGCGGGTTCAATAAGTTGTGTCTAAAACAGAGACCAAGTACCACAACAACATTTCAGGAACAGCGTACAAATACAAGATAAGAAAACAATTAAAAACCCATAATGCATACCACATCGATTAATTTCCTATCAAAACCCAAAACTCATGACAACGAAGGAGGATTGAGTACCTGTGGATCATTGACATTTTCAAGCACGAGGGAGATGCAATGTGGAAAACACCATCACAACCATTAATAAATGCATCAAAAGACCCTTCTTCGATCAAGTCAGCTTCGAATAATCGGAGTCTTTCTTCAGCACCTTCCAGTGTCTACTTTAGGTGTTCAACCTTCCTCAAATCGCCTAACGATTACCCGAAAGAAATTCTACAGATTAAGACACTAAACTAAATTGCTAATACGTTTAAGAATTCATTCGTAGATTCATACGTAATATTTGAAATGCATGCATGCATCTGTGTGTGTGATAGAGAGAGAGAAATAGTAACTGAGGTTGCGGACAGTGGCTCTGACTGTGTAGCCACGACGGAGCAAAAGCTTAACGAGCCATGAATCAATGAAACCAGAAGCTCCAGAAACGCACACAACCTTTTCGGCCATTTAATTCTCTGAATCAATATTATTTTTAACCAAACTTTTCAAGAATTGCAATATTGTGTAGTACTCTATAGTTTTCCGCCATGTTGATAACTTATTTTTCAATTACTTATTTTTATATTGAATAAACATAATATTTAATTTTATTAGTTCCCTGTTGAATACACATGTATACGGCAACAAAGTTCTAAAATCGCTTTTCGGAAAATAATACCAGTTGCTAAATCGCCACAGTTGCTCCCAATTTAAAATCCTTTATCTTTACCTCTCAAGATACCAGTTGTGAGCTCCTAAATCGCCATAGTTGCTTCACGAGTCTTCAATACGTTTAGTTCTGGTCATTCCTGTGTGATGGGTGCATCGACGACTCAAAAAATTTGTTTGGGATTTTACTCTTAACACTCGCTTTTAGCTTAAAGAACAAACGGTTCTTTTTCTTTTTATAAAATTTGTTTCTCTGTGGTTTTGTTTTAGCGATAGAAATGGGAGCCAAAATCTTGAACTGTCAAATGTTATGGAATAAATATATTGAAAAACTTTTTGTAGTTATATTAATTATGGTGTATCTAGACTTATTAAAATATAATTACATATTAAATAAATACATATCTATACGATTATATTAAGCGAGAGAGCCAAGTTTAGTCTCTTGGACTCTTCATTTCTTTTTTATAATTTGGTACAACTATTACAGTTAGGTTTCTTTTTCTAACCCATCTGTTCCCCCTCTGTTCATTTGGACTCGGGGTACTCTTCAGAATAGGTGTTCTAGTTTCTAGCCACCTCTCCTCTCATAGAGCACAATGTGTAAGTAATGTCTGGGCAAATATTTTCCTATGTTCTATTTCCATTTGTTCTCCACTGAGGAATCATTCATAATCCAAAGATGGTGAGTCATAATATCCAAGCAAAGGTTTATTAATTTCTGAAGAGCAATGCATGATGAGTTGTGCCTATTGGGTATTATTTCGAGCAACCTGGAGTGGCAAAAATTTTCCTGCACTGGGTAAAATGCATTGGGAGTACTAGCATCTCGCTTCCTTGTTTTATTTTTTAGTACACAATGACACCTGTTACTAAAATCTTACTTTTGGCTTTAAAGGCTGTCAAAAACGCTTCACAGATTCTGAAGGTATTCTGGTATTAAATACTACTTGTATAGTCATTTCATTACTATTCCTCTAAAAAATATCCCTGGTATAAGGGGAGGTTAGTGTACGTATCAACTGGTAAATTGGGCACCATTTTATGGCAAGTCTAGCAGTGATGGTGACGCATCTCGCCTGGAAGCTCTCTGTAACTGAAAGGTTCGCTTGGTCACAGATATCATTCAAGTGCAGTCTGGAGGAATATCACGATCGGAGGAGCCACAGGTGGAACGAGAGAGGGATAGGGAGAAATCCCGTGAGCTATCCCACGAGAGATCGTGACCATAAAGAAGATAGGCACTACCGAGACCGTAAGTGGACCAGAGATAGGGACCGGGAAAGAGACCATGATGAGAGAGACCGACCGTGACAGGGGTCGAGACAGAGACCGAGGCCTAGATCGTGATAGGGACCGGGACGGTCACCGTCACAGGGAGAGGGATAGGGAAAGAGAGAGGGACTATGAAACAGGGGATCAGACTGAGCATGGGCGTTCCGAAATCAACCGAGAGCGTGGATACGATTACTATGGAAGTAATCCATTATGACCTTTACAGAGAATCTGATCGTGATAATGATGGCTACGATCAGATGGATGAGGATGGTTATGGATATGATCGAGGTGCATCTGAGCCACAAGATAGGGAGTACACAGGCGCTCGGATAGGTCGCGTTCTCGCGAGCACGACTACTAAATCTTTACTCTCCTGCCGTAGTGTTTCCTGTTTTGTCATTTTGACTTCCCTGGATGAGATTGTTATGGATTCAGTTAATTTGTTTTGAAGTCTGGCTGTGAGTTGTGGTTTAATATATGCTAGCTCCATACCCACTAGGACAGTCCATTCAATTTTTACCACATGTCACATTCTCTCTCTTATTCAATTTTAAGAGTTATGTTTATTTTATTTTCTTTCTTTTCTTCTATCCATTTATTATTTATGATTTAGTTATGTTTGTTTATCTTCATTTTTATTTTCTTTTATTTTTCTATTTTCATCAATTATTATATATATATATATATATATATATAAATTATTGGTACGACGTTTGTTACATATTTTAAAATTCTCATATCATTTTTCTATCTATGTTAAAAAAATATAAATTTTATGTGATCAATATATAATATATTCAAGAAGCAATGATTTCACAAGTTAAAAATTAGAAATTTAGAAAAATATTAAACAAGAAATAATATAAATAATTTTAAAGTTTATTTTACAAATATCATAATTGAAAAATGAAATTGAAATATAATAATAATAATAATAATAATAATAATAATAATAAATAAAGAGAAAAAAACGTAACAAAATCATAAACAAATGGATAGAAGAAAAGAAAGCAAATAAAATGAACACAACTCTTGAAATTGAATAAGAAAGGGAATGAGACATGTGACAGAAATTGAATGGACTGTCCTAGTGGGTATGGACTTAACATATACTAAACCATGGAGAATGAACGGGAGGCCTCCGACAAGGTGACTTATCCCTTGATTTGTGCAAATTAACTTTCCTATAACTTACCTGGGGCGCAGAAAACAACATTGTTTGATTGTTTACTAATTAAAGTGAAGGATAAGCTCACGGAATGGGAGACTTGCTCGCTACCGTATGGCGGGAGATTGCAATTGATTAAATCAGAGTTATACTCAATGACAATCCACTTACTGCATACTATAGAACCACCAAAAGGAGTTATACATGCTCTTGAGTTGATTCGCCATAGCTTTTTCTGGGGTTCGACCCGGGAAGGCTGTTACGTCATATAGCATAACACGCAGGATTAACGAATATATTTCTGAGTTGTGATATACTAAGGGAAAATTACATCCAACTACCTTGTATTTAGGCCTAATTACAACGTAGTCCATGATTGTTCAAAAATTATATTTTAGTCCCTAACTTTTGTTAATATTTGTAATTAAGCATAAGTTTTGTAAACTTCTAGGGATGATTTTGCATTTGTGGTCATATATTAAATGTAGCACTCATAAAATCAACCGGAATATAAGTGTACTTTTACAAGCTTCGTTAGTGGATTTCATGAAAATAAGAAATATAGGGACTATATTGTAATATTCAAAAAAATATGGACCGACTTGTAATTAGGCCTAAATACAGGGTAGTTGGATGTAATTTTCCCCAAAAATATTTATTAAAATTCAAGAAAAATTTCATATCATTTTATTATGCAATATAATGTATTTCAAGTAAAAAGTAGACTATTTTATCATATCTTGTCATGTCGAGTACTTTGTGTCGGATACTTCTTATATAAAACTCCAAAAATTTTACACCTTCATATCTGCATCATATTCGTTCATCATCATAGATTGTCATTAATTGATCAAGCAAGTTCAATTAGGTCTCATATTTTCCTCAAATAATTCATTTTATCGCCAATCTTCATTATTTCCATTTCCTACAAGAACTTCCCAAACCCCACCCCCACTCAAAAGATAATATTCAGAATGGCCCTACCCACCAACCGGATAAGATTTGGCAAATCAGTAAACTGGAGATCATAAACAACACATAAATCTTTAGGAAGAATTGTTGTATTGTGTGTAGTCTATAATTTGGGTAAAAATACAAGGTCAAAAATGAGAATTCACATGGGCATTTTCAGATATAAATACCCTCAACAAATGCTAAGCCTTCTTTATCATCCTGCCTGAAATTGATACAACTGTACAATTGGGCTGTTACAACAAGAATATGGAGATACAATAATATTTCAATAAATTTATTCTCAGCTATATAGCAAAAATTGTTGGTATTCTCTGTATTGATCCAAATCCAAAACTGAATGAACAATGGCTACCTAAACAATGTGCACCTACAGCAACACGACGACATTGTATTCATGCTTTACCCTTCCTCTTTTCGTCAAGAGCCTGTTCGAAGAAAAGAATTATAAGCAGTGTCTTAAACACAGGGGGCGCTAGGCCGAAATAAGTATTGGGGATAATTACACTAACACACCCTGAGGTTGGAGTAATTACACAAACTTCCCCTAAGATTTTAAACTTACAAAAACTTACCTTGTCAAAGAACTTATGTTAGACATCTGGATTGATGGATTTTGATGATTTCATCTCTAATTTTTTATGAATACCATGTTTTCCAGTAACACTTACTGATCAATATTTTGATTTGGATTCAGGTTCATAACAATCTAGCATGCATTGGGCCACACCTTATGCTTAGGGGCAGCATTTGTAATTTCTCAAACCTCAAGGGAAGTTTTTGTTGCTGGTTTTAGAATACAGGCACAAACAACTTGACTCCCGAGTCCCGAAACTTAAGAGAATTGCCTGATTTACTTACTTCAAGCATCATTAATTCTCATTAGTACATCAAGTAATAGATATAGGAAAAAGTACCTTGCTCTGAAAGATTCTCAGTGTCAACACAACCATGTCTCGCATTCTACAAGGAAAATGAGGAAGAAATTAATGAATGACATGCTGCAAATTTCTTTAATCTGAAGTACATTTACTTCCGAGGATTGTTTCTTTGATCGAACCCACAGAAATAGATGACGACAAAAGCTTTAATGACTTAATACAAAAGGAAATGACTTTTTTTTTTCAACACACTATTATTGATGAAGATACTGGACAATTACCTTATGTCATTACTTGTGCTAAAGGGGTATGATCCACAGTTTGAACATGTTAGAACAAACTGTGCTGAGAGACCGCTCAGTGGCATTCTGATCTGAAGATACAATTTGAAATACCACAATAATTTTTACTTAAGTATTTGGATTTTATATTTTTCTTCAGATGGTAATGAGGAATAAAATCATACCAAGTCGCTAGAATATTTCTCTGAAATTACAGCGTCCTGTCTTCTATCAACCTTAATCTGAAAGCCTGACCTCCTAAAAGACAGAGTTGCGGGTTCCCAGTTCTCAGAAGAATTTAACTGTCAAGTGTTTAAGGAAGAAACTGAGACGTTACCAAATTAAATGTTTTTTGCGATTAAACAAGAACAATAAAGCAGAACAAACATTATATTTAGCATGAAGTTGGTACGTACAAGAATCTGTATTCCAAATGTTGCCATGCCACTAGAAACGTAGGTATTGATCTCCTCCTGCATGTCGTCATCTGTGCATTGATCATACCATTTATCAGAAAGCATGCGTTAAATAAAGAAGTATCCTGAAAGATGCACGCATTTTACATAGGAGTACTCAAAATTTCAACGTGAATAGAAATTATTGTCATAGAATTTCGTTTACAGAAATCCTATCCCAATGCCATTGCACTCACCACATGTAATCTTGTTGTGATCATTGGCAAAGATTCGGACAAGATCACCCTGAAAATGATGCAATATGGTTTGCAAATCAGACCAACATTCTTTCTTTGTTTCTATATATACACATATACATACATATATACATATGTGTGTGTGTGTATTCAAAGATAGGTCAAGAATAAGAAGTGAGAAAGGAAGCAAAAACTGAATTACCATACGTCCCTGTTTATCCAATGGTATGCACTCAACAGCAACAAGTTTATCAACATCATCAGCTGTCTCTGTGTAATCTGATTTAGTTGCTCCTGAAACAAAATGATGAGAAAAAAAATATACTTTTAAGTTACATTTTTTCCAAGAAAAGAGCACAACATGAAGAAAGATGTAAAATTCTTGAACTCGTCAATTACAAAATACCCCCCCCCCCCCTATCTATCGAATTTACAATTACCCTCAACACT
>JBBMKE010406232.1:0-12005 GCA_037834125.1 Lippia alba | reverse complement strand
ATATGATAATGCATATGTCGAAATTTTAATTTTAATTACTTTTATTAGTATTTTTTATTGATAAAATAATTAACATATTATCATAGAATTTTGATTCATATTTTTCACGGATCGAATTCTTAATTTTAAATTTAATTTATTTATTTTGAATCACAAATTCTTATAATCTAATATCTTTTTTTTTTTTGGTCCGACAGAAGCCCAGACCGGGCGCGAGAAACAAAAGAAAATTACATAACACCCTCCGGAGTCCGGAGGAGAGTCCCAAATTAAGCAATCAACATTGATGGAATGATCGCACTACTATTCTTCTCGCAAAAAACATGATGAATTTTACTCTCCCATGGGCTATGAAGGAGCCGCCGACAGTCAATGATAATATTTTTTTAAGGATGATCTTCAATGTCCCCGTTCGTGACCCAATTCAAAACAGTCATACAATCTACTTCGATCTCAATTTTAGGAAAGCGTCTTTCCAAAGCAATCTCCAATCATTTTCGAAGGGCCAGAAGCTCTGCCAAATTAAATCTAATATCTTATATTGGGCTTTTTAATTGTTCATCATTCGAATTGATATTTCGAAAATGTTAAAATTGGACACATTGACAAACGTGGTTATGGTTTGGGCTATAAACAAACAGATGTAAGCCTCAAACATTTGATACGGAATGCGGAACAATCTTTCCACACTGACGAACTCTTGCAAGTTTTGTTCAAAATTAGGGTCATTTATATCAACCTCCAATTTGCATTTATATTTAATCACGACTCAATTCATCATTATTGGTCTGAGATTCTTTAATGAAATTCTAAAAATACACTTATCCCCCAAACAGTTTTATAATGTTACATTGAATATATATGATCAAAATTATAAAGTCATCCCTAAAATTTACAAATATAAAGAAAAATTATCCCTACAAATTATGAATATAATAATAAATTAGGAATATTTTTAGAATGACATAACGGAACTCTAGGGACTACAAACGGTTCTCAAAATTAGAGACTACAATGTAATTTTTCGACAATAATGGACTGCGTTATAATTATAACTAAATGTAGGGTAGTCAGATGTAATTATTTCTTAAATTATAATTTCTAGGCAAATAATGAAAGATTTTTAAAAATAAAATTTGCATTTTAAAATTTCACCGTATTATTTCTCAACCTTAATAATTTACTCGATCAATTTCATTTTAGAAACATGTTTTGTGTTTACCAGTAAATTACTTTTAAGTCTTAAACAAATGCTTTTAAAGAATTAATTCTTCTTAGTGATCTTTTTATTTGAGATCTCGAAAATAATCTGCATAAAATTAGAAAAAAACAACACAAAGTTCCAATAATTTGCTAGAAACCTATTCAATAATATTTGTTATTCTTCTCATACTAATTCAATAAATAGTAGAAACTATGATAATTCAAAAATTAATAATGGAATATTATATCAAATATGCTGTCAAAACATATTTATTTATTAATAAATAATGGAATATTATAGGATATTGACTAGGTATGCAAAAGACCCAAGCCTAATCGTATCCTTTTTTCTCCCCCGGGCTTGAACTTAATTTTAAGGCTCAACTGGTCAACTCGACCATAGCTTGACCTAGTCCATCGAGCCCGTAAAATGTTCAGCTCGAGCTCCAGCTTCGGCTTATTCTTGAGCTTGCTTTAATTTTTCTTTTTCATTTTCATTGAAAGAAAAAGTCAAATTTAAACATATTTAGAAATCACATTTGAGTTTCAATTATTCGAGTCCAATTAATATAGGGATTTGTTCATGAAGCGACTATTCGTGTTACAATCTATAAGGTGATAAAGTATGAATGCTAGCTTTTAATTAATATTTTTATTTTATCGATGTTCCTATTAAAAATTTAACGATATTTAAAAGAAAGCTAAAATTTCATCATGTTCTAAGTTTCTGGAGAGAAAGGCTGAGAAACAAAATGCTAATTCAAGAAAAGAAAGAAAGAAAAAAAATCAATTGATTCAATTTAATGAATTAGCAAGAAATGAAAAAGGTTATTTTGACGTTAAATAATACATAAAGTATTAATTAGAGTGCAACTACAAGCCTATGAAGTGCAATAACGAATGTTTATTAAATGACCTGTCATGTGGTGAACGGTTGCCCAATCCTTTAATGGATTAGTCCGTCTCTCCGTTTTAATAATATCTGTTACAATTTTTTTAAAAAAAATGATAATTATCGGTTGTCCAACTTCCGTATCTGTTGCAATTTTATTGCACTGGAATTTGGAACGTCAGTTTTTCGAAACGAATATTGTGAATGAAACTGAGACTCAACCTCAAGAAGTGGGGATAAGTATGGCGCAGGCTTACCCAACGGCCAACGTCCATCACCGGTGTGGACGTTTGTGTTGATATGCAGGCTGGTGCTTGCGAGGTTTAGAGGTGGGTGAAGCCGAGTCCTGGTTGGGTGAAAATTAATTTCGACAGGACGGTCTTCAAAGAACAAAATGCAATCGGAATTGGAAATGTAGCGAGAGATTCGAACAATTGTGTAGTAGGATGGGAGACAAATAGAAAGCTGATCTGGAGTTGTTTCTATATCCAGAGGTTTCCTAATTCTTCTTCTACCGACTCTTCAGGAATCCATCACATTATACTTACACTGATACCCCGGTTTTGAAAAAGAACATGGCTCTGATACCACTGCGAGCCGGGAGCCCTCAACCTCTCTAATACCATGCTTCTCTGTAACGAACCATCGCTAGCCGGAAACCCCAAATCTCTTAAAAATCATATTTCTTGTAACGAACTGTCCTAAGCGGCCTCCTGCCTTGGCGGGACTTACAAGTTACACAAAACATAATTCACAGAGATTAAGGGACCGTAACAATAGATCATTCCATAAAAACAAAACTCAAAGAGATTAAGAGACTGTAGCAATAGATTATTCCATAAAATTATCTTTTTCTGATGTACATGATCCTCATAAGAGACAAGTACAGAACATACTTAAGATAATTAGGAGTATATCATGATGAACCCTTAGAGGGTATGTAAGAACCAGAAAGAAGGCTTTAAGCTATAATGGAAAACATAAGACTCTTTTATTAAACTTGGATGTGAATTCAACTCTGAGTACAACACTTGGGTTCATCCGTCTTATATAGAGAGCGGATTTAAAACCCTTATACAACATACTTGATAAGCTTTGGCATCCGAGACGTCATTGCTTACGACACACACTAACAAACAGGAATCAATAATAGAGCGGGTGCTCATTGGGCCCCATCGTCCTCAAATTGTTGACTCTTTTCAGCAAATATTAAACTCACACAAAAGCAGACATAAACAATGGCCGACAGCGATAATAGAGACAAGGACATAAAGTAATGTACAAAAGTCTTCATGGTAGGTCCTACAAAGATTTTAGGTAACTTAAAGAGATAGGAATCTACTTTAAGTCGTTTTCATCCAACAATTAGTACTCCCATTGGTCCTGGCTCCAACATTCATTACTCATCCAATAATTATCATTGTCTTTATTAGTATTAGTAGAACTGTAGCTCGGACTTGGTGTTTCTTCATTGAGGTTTGTTTCTCTGAGAGTTTGGATCATGGATCTAGCATAAGGGTCATCACACAGATCTTCATTTAAGAAGACATTTGAGGTGCAGGGACTTCTTACTGAAAGGAGAGATATGTCCAAGAGATGGAGCATGATTCTTCATACGGAGATGATCGTATAACTCCTTAGCCTTTCTCGGATATTTTGCGATACCTCCTTCAGTAGTAACGAAGTTATAGCAATAGGCAAGACGAACCAGTTTATTAGTAAAGAAGTAGGGCCTATGCATAATGATGACAATGAGAGGATTTTTCATGTGCATGTTATCTTTCTCAATTTTGAGAAGATATTTGATCCATTCCTTTCTTGTCTAATATCCAAAAGGAAATCCCATAAGATTTGAATTACTGGTATTGAATCGAAGAGAATTAAGCAGAATTCTTGGATCTACTTCAAGTGCAAACCAGTTGGAGACACCCAAACACCAAAAATACCAATATCCTTCTGCAGGAAGAGTTACTCTGTCAATTAGAGTGAACATTGGTAGAAAAGGGTTATCATGATAAAATTTTCCTGACTCAAGGGAGAGTCCCAAAGCAAGGAAAAACTTTGTCTGATAGTAGAAAAGGTGATTTCTGGTAAAAGTTCTGATTTCATTAGGATTGGTGAGAAGAAAAGTTGTGGGAAGAAATTCTAGAAGAACTGGTTCAGCAGTGATGGTGGGTATTTGAGAGGAGGAGGAAGATGAAGAGGCCATGAATATCACTCGTAGGGACTTTGTTGAAGTGAGAAGGTAGATTTTTTTTGGTCTTGACAAGAGATCTGGAATGAGATTGTGGTGTCCTTTTATATGCTTCACGGGGAACTAGTATTTAGCAAACCAGTCTTTGAGTCTCAGAAGCTGTGACTCAGGAAGTCCTTTGTTTTTGAATTCTAGAATCTTGGGGAAAGATGAGTTGTCCATCACAACAGTGAAATAATGTCCGATAAGATGGAATTCAAATTTCTTGATCCCATATTTTACGGCCAATATCTCTTTGTATACTGTGTGATAATGCTTTTCTGCTTCACTGAATTGTCTACTTGCATGTCCATAGTTCCATTTCTTATTCTATCACAGAACTGCTCCCCAATATTCATCACTGGCATCTGTTTGGAGTATCCTTTCACCTTTATCTGAAATCTTTAAAGGTGCAGGGTCCTGGCAGATTTGCTTCAATTGCTTGACAGTTGTCGACTGCACTTTACCCTAAGGAGGGGCATTCTTTCTGAATAGCTTGGAGAGCTGACTCGTGTACCGAGAACACTGAGGAAGAAAATTCTTGATGTAATTGACTATTCCCAAGAATTATTGAATTTCTTTGATAGTCAGATTTTCATCAGGAAATTTGAGAAGCTCTTGTGTAATATGTTGACCTGGCTGATATCTTCCTTCTGAGAATTTCATTCCTAAAAATTCAATTGAAAATTGTCCAATTGAACTTTTCTTTTCCAAGAGCATAATCCCATAATCCTGAACAATTTCATGGAATTTGGAGAGAAGTTTCTTGTGAGAACTCTCATCTTCTGAAAAAGGAAGAATATCATCAATGTAGATCAAAGCACAAAGATACGGGTCATGGCTTTTTGAAACAGTGATGGGGCAACTTTGAGTCTAAATGGCATGACAGCCAATTGGAATTGGGCTTTTGGTGTGCAAAATGTTGTTTTGTATCTGTCTTCAGGATGAATTCCCAATTGCCAAAATCCTGCTTTCAGGTCAAATTTAGAAAAGATTTGGGCTTTGGAAATTTGGGAAAAAAGCATTTGACCTAGAGGTAGAGAAAACTTATCATCTGCAAGAAAATAGTTGAGAGGCTTGTAGTCAATAATAAGTCTATTTTTCCCTCGAATTTGCTCAGATCTTTTGTTGACATAAAATGCTTGGCAAGCCCAATTTGAGGTTGTTGGTTCAATCAGCCCCAGCTTTTGAAGTTGAGTGCATTCAACGATTGCCAGTTTCTCGTCATCTGGAGTCATAACTGGATGTGTTGCCTTTGTTGGATTAATGTCTTCATTCTTTTTGAAAGGCAGGTGGATGAAGAACTCCGAATTTTTCCACAATGGTCGTGGATGAGTGAAATCAGCATGTGACTCTACACAATAATTTTTCAGTTTAGAAGCAAGATCGTAGAATTCTTGAGAAGCTTCTGTTAGAGCATATCTTCTTGTGGGTGTTTGAAGATGGTTTTGGTTCTACCATCTGGCATCCTTTGAAACTCATAATTAGTGGATCTAATGGGCTCATGAGACTGCTGAAATGACTCATAATTGCTGATTCATTCTGTTGGCATCAATCTTTCTAGCTCCTTTCTAGGGATCTACCTGGGAACCTGTACAATGGTTGGTATTTCAGATCCTGAGTTGGCAAAAATCATGAAGGCATCAGGAGATCCTGATCCTTGAAGATCTAGACCATAATTCTGCAATCTATAGACAATTTGGTGGTGGAGAGTAGCTGTAACGACTGTAGCAACTTGCATTGGGAAGATTGGTATCTCCCAAAGACATAGTGAAGTTGGGGAAGTATGTCTGCACTGCACTTCCACTGTTCAGAGTAGTCACCATTGTTTCGATGACTGCATCTTCATATTTCAAATATCTGGTGTCCAGTAAGGCCAGTCTGGCTGTTACTGGAAAACCTTTTCTCCCCTGGTAAGAGAGGACCAATCGTACTGCACCAAAATGGAGATGCGTGTATCCTTCTCGTTTCCAAGAGTATATGAACTCTGATGGGATGGAAAGAGTAACATATTGTTCTATTTTTGAATAGGGTAGATCAGATTTATCCGGTCGAGAGGACTGAACAAATTCTTTTGTTTGAGGTCTGGTCTAGGAGATCAATGATTGATTCCTTTTAAAGAACCTCGTCTGCAATAGATGTTGTAAGAAATGATTAAAGGAGGAACGGTTTGTTCTATGACGGCGTTATCGGGAATAGTGAAATATTCTACAAGGTTTTCAATTTTGTTGGTAGAGTGGCGAGGAAGGGAAAGAGAGAAAGAGGCTGAGATTAGCTGATCTGGAGTTGTTTCCATGTCTAGAGGTTTTCCTAGTTCTTCTTCTACCGACTCTTCAGGAATCCATCATAATATACTCACACTGATACCCCAGTTTTGAAAAAGAACATGGCTCTGATACCACTACGAGCTGGGAGCCCTCAATCTCTCTAATACCATGCTTCTCTGTAACGAACCATCACTAACTGGAAACCCCGAATCTCTTTAAAATCATATTTCTGTAACGAACTGCCCTAAGCGGCCTCCTGTCTTGGCGGGACTTAGAAGTAGCGGAAACCTTAGCGAAGCTGTCGGCTGCCGTTTAGCAAGAGATTTTGGATGGC
This sequence comes from Lippia alba, assembly GCA_037834125.1. Classification (NCBI taxonomy): domain Eukaryota; kingdom Viridiplantae; phylum Streptophyta; class Magnoliopsida; order Lamiales; family Verbenaceae; genus Lippia; species Lippia alba. The sequence continues at coordinate 5,076 of JBBMKE010406232.1, read as the reverse complement.
GCAAAAGCATTTTAAAAGACAATAAGGTCTCGATGATAAATCAACTTATGAGTTTGGAGGATAATATCTCTTTCTTGGAAGTGTTGTTTATGATATTAAGCATATTTTGGCTAGTTTTAGTGATTGTCTTTTTTCTTTCCATTTGACATGCATGAGATGAATACTCGTAATGCGACTTCGACCTACATTTATTCTTCGGATATTTCTTTATATGCTTTGAGTATTGTGAACTTTGATCTTCAATAAATTGGCGTAGGGACTCCCATCCTTCGAAAAGATGTTTTCAAATAGGGCATTCATGCATGTGGTGAAACTAAATCTAGAAAAAAGAAAAGGATAAAAATAGTTAAATGTGAAAGCATTAGTTCTAAAGAAGTTATTTTCTTTCTATACAACTTAGAATTGATAATGCATGAATATAAATATAATAATACAATAAAATACAGTATAAATAGAATAATTTAACTTTTTCTAAACTTTATCTATGAAAAATGTTTAATATAATAAAATACGATAAAATAATATTTTAAAAAATATATTTGCGCCGGATATTAGAATTAAAGTCTCTATTAACCGAAGTTTGGTAAAACGAAATGATTTCATTTTATGCACAATTCCAAAAGATGCCCTCTAATTAGTCGTTTAATTTTACTTGTGAAAGAAAATGTTGGTTAGTTAATTTCAACTACGCCATCATTATTCAACTGTACGAAAAATTGTCGTTCTCCTTGAAATAAAAGGCTGCAAAGTTTAGCTTGGGGTTGGTAAAATTAGGCACTAATTCATTAATTTCATCCCATTATATTTAGTCTTAGATTTTAGGTTTTCCCCCACCCAGAGAGTAGAAATTTTCAAGACTTCCACGTCAATTTTGATTTAAAAGAAAAGAAAATGGGAATTCTTATACACATTAAACGATTCTATTACATCTTAATCAAAAATAGTAATAATAATAAAAAAATAAAAAAAGAAAGAAGATTCATATTACATAGTTTTAATTCAAGATAATGAAAATAATATAAGGATACGGTAGATTGGAACCGTTGCTGCTGCTGCTGCTTCTTTTATTTCTTTTTTGTAATTCAAGACTGGAAACATTTCATGCATATATGTTTATTATCAAATTAACCATCAATTCACAGGGAGGTTTTCTTCAAAAAACAAGAAAAATTTGTAGCTAGTTAAAGAGACACATACCTTTTCTGTGATCTTCTTTGTAAAGAATCAAAATATCTACTGATTGAATAATTGATATGATGATATCCATGCTTCATATATTTGAATTTTTTTTGCAGAATTGGAGTCACAAATTTAATTTAGGGGTTGGGGGTTGAAAAATCAGGATTGTTAGATTTGCTTTTTGCCTAAATTGATTTTTTTAAAATTTTTTTAAACATATATATTCCTAAGTGGAATTCGAACTCAAAATATTGTCTTAAAAAATAAATCAATTAACTAGTTAAATTAAATTCCTATTTGATATACAGATAGTCCGATTTTTAAAAATGTGGAATCAGGTCGAGTAACTTCAATGCATGGGATAAAACTGAGAATTTTGGTCCAAAACTGTATAAAGAGAAAACCAAACTTTCATGTCCTTTTAACTAAGGTGAAGTTTAACTCGTCAATATTGAATTTGTATTTTATAATTTTAAATTACATGTCAAAATACACGTGTACAAAGATATATATCAAAGCACCATAATTTTACTGATCAAGTAAAGAAGCTGAAAAGTAATCTAATATATAAAAATTAGAGATAATTATGAACTGTCCTATGAAAATTTCGAGAAATTATAAATTATTTTTTGAGATTTGAGAAATTATGAACTTTCCCAAACATTTACCCTTTCTCACATAAATTTCACCTGCCGTAAAAATAATCGCTTAAACTCAAATTTGCTTTTCAGAAACACTGCAGGGGGGCTATATTATAATTTTACTAAGAGTTTAATAAAATAATTACAATATTAGCTAATTCTAAAAATTAAACCACTTACCTTTGGATTCTTTATTACATATATCTCCTGAGTTTTAGTATATTAGAAATAAAATATAAATTTTACACTTTTATTAAATTTAACGGAGGGGATAACCGAAGGGAGTTCTATAATTATCAAGTCTCAGGGGATATTCCTAATTATCCCATAAAAACATTGACACAGAGATAAGAAACCATCCGTACCGACCGCTATAAGTATCAAGTGTTATGCATCTTTCTGTGACCTTATTTTTGGATGGTACGGAGGAGAGACATTCTTATTTCTTCAATATTATTGAATTAAGTAAAGATGGACAGCGAAAAATGTTTTCTGTATAGTTAAATAATAGCTACTAGGAGCCAACCAGTATAATACGCTGTTGTAGTCGTTGTTACACAAATTGTTAAATAATAATTGTTTTATGTTAATTGTTAATCTGTCTGAACTAGGCATTCTCCAACAAAGACTATTGCAGTCAAATAGCATATTTGACATAGGAAGCTGAAAATCATCGTTGCAATATATTAGGTATTCCAAAAAAGAACAAAATTATAATATTTGGGTTGGGTATGGAGTGGGAGTCCGGCCTTTAACCATTCAAATCGGGTTCTTCTTACAATTTTTGGTTTTTGAACATCCAATATAAATTTCGGGTAACTAGTGTACTCCCACGGGGAAGTACTCGATCGGAAAGCTTGCACGACTTTAGGGGAAAAGAAAAGAAGAAACAATGTAAAAGGCTACGGGTTCACATAGTTACAAATTTTATTATGCATAAATATTCTCTCGCACTTCGTGGAATAACATTTTTTTCACTTTCCCTCCACTTCGATGAGTCGTTGCCAACACCATCCCTCGTCTGGGCAATGATGCACGACCCCTACAAAACTAGCAAGAGATAAAAATTTTGAGTAGAAAATGAAGGGAAAAAAAAAAGATAAAAATGTATCTCAACGTGATCTGATTGAGTATCTGTCAATTTTGGGTACCCTATAACTTTGGAGAGGATTTGAATAGCAAAAAATACTACTTAAAATTCCATATATCGGAGCCAGAAGGACATGACCCGATGTACATATATAAATGAAATTTTAAATTCATTAGTTAATATTGAAATTAAATGATAGGGATTTCCAACTATGTGTGCGTGGACCGGTGATCACAAAGTCTTCTTTTGAATAAAACCAAGCAGAAGGTAGATCTCATCTAAAGTCAATATTACTAATATTTTTAGATACAAGATGTCTGCCTCCATGTTATTTTATTAATTGTCTACCAAAAAATTAATTGTGAAAAATTCCACACATGTCTTTTTGACAAATGGATTTGACTTGAGACAAATATGATCATACCGTCCTAAACGATACGTAATTAATTTCTAATTACTTCACTTTATATTCTCTTAGTTCACACTATATTTTCCTACAAACCGATAATCTAGCTAGAATAGTAATATGTATAATTTTGAAAGAATAAAACATCTTAATTCATCAAACCACCCAGGGTTACTTTATTTAATTAAAAGATAAGTATATTCATATATATCACTCAATTATTTCAATAAAATAGTCAAATTAAATTTTCTTTCTAGAAGAGCAATGTGAATCCGTCGTCAAAGAAAAAGGCAAAAGTAAAAAGTACCTGTACGAGGTCTCCAAACTTAAGATTGTACATCATTGAGGGCAGTTTATTACTTATATACCAAAATATAAAATACTCTGCTTACCCAAAAAAAAAAAATGTAAAGAGGGGCGAGTGTTTTATATTTGTCATACAGATGGTAGAAAATTTAGGAAGAAGGACAAATCAAATGATAAGTTTAATACACTTACTCTTTTAATTGGTTGAATTTAGCTTAACCGAATTTGAGGTAAATTTTTTTGAAGCATATACCGCGATAACGAAATTATATTAGCATAATTGATGTGGATGACAAATAGCGATTACATATTCTTATAAAAACAATATATTTTTCAACATCATTTTCACATAAATTAATAATTTGTGAAAAATTAATCTCTTTTTCGTATTATAACCTTATATTAGTTAAAGTAGTCACACATGTCTATATAGTTAAACCTTCCTACTTTGTTATCTTTCAAGCCATAAGTTTCTTGATCGATGGGAATGGTATGAGCAAACTTTCAAGCTATAAGTTCCTTGATGCGAATGATGTGAGTTTGCTCTTTTCATACTTATATACTTATAATAAAAGTTTACTTCAATACTTATAATCAGGTAGAGAAAAAAATATCCCGTGATAATAGATGACCTTATATCTCTTAATTTTGAACAAAATATACAATATACATGACTCATAACTGATATAGATTTTATTTATACATAAATTATACAAAATTCTGAGTGATAATGATAAATTAATGCTCATATTACGTGAACGGCGACATGTGAAGTAAAAATAGTTTTCAAACATTTTTGTGGACTCTCAGCCAGGTATCAAGGATTTCTCCCTTTTAAGTAATTTTATGAACTCTCACATCTCATAAGATGGTTTTTGAATTTAAAAAATGTTGTTTAAAACAAACTTCGAATGTGTTTGAATAACAATATAATCATGAACTTATGAGTTATTATAGCACGCACATCTTTGTATTTCATATGACCAAAACAAGATAAGTTGATATTATAATCTCTACCAAACGGGTCTGAATTTACATCAACAGTTTGTGTATTTGAACAACTGTGATGTACAGAACAATTTTAAAAATATTATTGTCGTATCGTGTTTTGTTGGGCACTCACATCGAATATCGTATTCGACACTTCTCATATATATTTTTTTAAAAGAATCCACATGATTATATTCGTATCGTGTAGTGTCCTTATTGTAGCTAGAGTCCGTATTCATGCATCACAACTCGGAGGTTATACTTATTAGTCATTACACATTATATATCTTTTACATTCAAATAGTACGGTTTAATTTCAATTAAAAATGTCAAAAGCTAAACTTGAAATTTGAAAACAACCTCTCATGATATATTTGGTAGGTATAAACATGCATGGTTCCTAAATCTTGACTTGTCAAATTAACAAATCCCAAATAATATCATTTTCATCAAACCAATTGAAA
>JBBMKE010406221.1:0-12006 GCA_037834125.1 Lippia alba | reverse complement strand
TGTCCCGATAATTCCATTATACATCAAAAGATATATATACATGTTGTTATTGGCCATCGATGCCACCTGTACAATATCAAAATGCGCCGAAGCGTTCATACATAAATACAAAATATATATGAGTGTATACAAGGAAAGCTAGAAGTAAAAGCAAGACATAGGACTCGATTTCCCGCCTAGCTAACCTCACACCTGCACAAAAACTGAAAATAATCCCGGTTCAGTCTATAGGAGACTGGTGGGTATAAAATTGGGGCTTAATATATATATAAAAAGCGGTAAATAAACATATACATGCATAATATAATCCCACGTGAGGTTTTGAAATAATTTTCCAAGCGGGCAAGAAAGGAAATCAACACACGGGATTATATCTTTCAATTCTTTTATTAGGATCATTTTAAGCCTGACGAGGGGCGTGCATAATTCTCCTTCCGCCACCTCGTGTAATCATTAGTGATTCTTTCATTCATATCTTTCATGCATTCCTTCTTTCTTTCTTTCTGTGCACATACAAACAATTTCTATATACGTTTGGGCAATCCGTGTACCGGCCTTCCCACACGTTTCCCCTTTCTCCGGTTGGTAGACGGGTTTGCAAGACCCGCCACCTCCTTCTATGACCGAGAGGGGTTTATATACCAAGCATTAAAGCATTCATTTACATAAAGGAGCATTTAAGGTACGTTCGTTCCAAACTCGGAAAATATTCAATAAAAAATCATAAAATAATTCATAAATTACCACACAACCATCAATCATAATGTAAAGCATTGAAAAACACATAAAAGAAACGTATGAACAAGAGAACAAACAAAGAAGTGAAAACGAAATGAAAAAACGCAACAGGGCAATTTCCCCCGGGAGGGGACCAGGGAAGGAAAATTTACCCGGGAGGGGAAAGTTGAACTAGAGATTTCCCCGGGTGGAAATCTCGCCTGTGACAAAAAACGCCATTTCCCCTCCCGGGGAATTTTAAGCACAAAAATTCCCCCGGGCGGGGAAACTCCCCTGTGCGGAAAAAGAACCACAAGAACAAGGAAAAACCTCCAAAATCCAAACCCACACCAAAGAAACATACAAGGGCATGCTTAGACACCAAAATACCAAGAATTCAACTTCAAATCATGCAAGGAAAGGAATCAAAACAAGAGTCAAAGCAAGAGGTAGCATATATGTTCATTTCTCCAAATTTCTCAACCAAGCTCATTAATGGCAAGTCTCTTAATACCCAACTACCACATATATGCTTCCATAAAATCATTAATAATACATGCTTTAGGATCAAAACCCACCAATAAAACACAAGCAAAACATAAGGAATCAAGCTAGAGCACAAAAATGGCTTCAAACCCTTATATGATCAAACTCAGCATCTCTTGGTCATAACATGTAATTTATGGCTGAAAAGAAAGAGGAAGGAATGCCATGAAAGATTCTATACTTACCAAGCAATGGAATGAAGTGAATCAAGGAGATGCAATTTGTGGAAGATGATGAATAGTCCCTTCTTTCTCCCCTTCTCTTCTCTCTCTCGGTCAAGGATAGAAATGGGAGGGTTTGGGGTTTGAAAATGTATTAAATATAATGTGGGCTGATGGAGCTTTGAGTGAGGGAAATATGGATACCAAGTTTGCCCCATTCGGTAGAGATATGAGAGAGATATGGGCTTGCAAAGTGGGTAGGGTCAAAATGGCGGGTTCCTTGACATGTTTGGATTCCGGTTGCATTTTGGATGGTTAAACGGGTTCGGGAATATGCAATGAACACATATTTTCACTCATGACACATAAATGCAAGTCATACCCAGAAATTACCAAAATTAGAAAACACGAGATCAAGAAACGGTACACGATTTCAACACACATGCGCATAGAATTCATTCAAATCACATTTCACTTAATCCAAATACGTCACATTGACACATATTTCATATAATCGCAAGTAATAACAATAATTACATAATTAAAGGAATTGAAAATTCGCAATTAAGGTTACACACTACAAACCTGTACTAACAAACGAACGGGGCATCACAAAGTATGACACACGGCAAATGATAATAATGTATATGCAACATTTATGGCATCATATCAAGTCAATTATACACTCACATTGGCAAGAATTACTGTAGCACCCCCCAGCACAAGGCACCACATCCCCCGCACCGTAGCCCGATAAGCGCGACGAAATAGAAATTCCACACACGTACCAAGCCACGGCGAATGACAGACAAACAAAAATCTTCCTAGGCTAGGCGGTCTAGACCCTCAATCAGAGCGCGCAACAAAATCAAACGAAAGGCGGAAGCATACAGGATCAAAAACTCACACAATAGACATAAGACATCATACAACACATTTACAATGCATACACCCCATATAAGAAACATAGGAGTCACAATCAAGACCAACAACCAAGCATGAAGTCATTCAAGTGCATGAAAGAGCATATACGGCATATAGAGTAACATATTACACATAAGAGCACCAATGTCACATAATAAGTTCATAACAAAGCATATAATACCTATTTCATCAAGTCTACAAGTCATACATATCATACAAGAGGCAAAGAAACCACATTCAAGAAACCCAAATGAAGTTCTAATTCACTTATGCACGTAGGAGAAGACATTGCCCACGTTCGAGCATAACTTGTACAATTCACATCCAACAAGAGCACAAATTACACATAATACTCACAACACATTTATCATACATAAAACATATCAAATTCAAGTAATAACAAGTCATACAACATCATATCATGCATATAAGCAGGCATACAACACACCACAAACATGTACGAACAAGGAAAATGGCAAAACGAACAAGCAAACGGAGAAGAACACCAAACCGGACTGCCAGGGGGGGTAACGGCCGTTACCCCACCCTAAGCTTGTGCCAGGTAACGGCCATTGCCTGGTACAGGGAGTCCAGGCCTGGGGGTAATGGTCGTTACCCCCACAAAGAGCAAACGCCCCTAACGGGCGTTAGCCCACGACTGGGCTGAGATTTCCGAATCTCAGCCCTGTTCCAGGCCCTAAAACCCCACAAATCCCTTCCTAACTCACATATACACATCAAGGAAGGTCTATGCAGCAAAGATACAAAGTTTCATGCCCAAATTCATGCAAAAACCGAAGCTAAAGTGCAAATAATAGAAGAGATGCACACATTCAAACATATTCTTCAAATTTCTTCAAAGCCCATCAATAGCAAAGTCTCACACACCCCATGATACTTAAATTCAGTCCTATAATAAGTTAGGTCATGCAACAAGGATCTCATAACACTTCACGAATCAAGAATCGAGCAAGAAACGAGCAAGAAATCATCAATTGAGAGAAATATGCACACTATTCATGTTCTTGTCCAATGCATGATCCAAACCCAATTTCAAGCCACAAATCTATACTTGAAAGAAATCTATAAGGATGGAGGATCCAAAAATGTAATTACCTCTCAAAGATGACGGAGAATCGAGGTCGAACGAGCAAGAAATCGGATTGGAATAATGCTTCCCCTTCTCTTCTCTCTTCTTCTCCTCTCCCTCACGTTTTCAGCCCTTTTTCTTTCTTTTCCTTAATAATCGAAATAGGGAAATAAAATGGGGTGAAATAGGGTTAAAAGAGGGAAATTTGGGTTCAAATATGGGTCGATTTGGATTAGAAACGGGTCGGATATTGCTAAAACGGTCGGGTCGCGCAAAGCTGTCAAATGGGTCGCGATTCGGACAAATTTTGGAGGATCAAACGGGATCTAAAAGGTGTGAGGGCGGATTCCCTAGCTTGCATTCTTCATCACGAGTCCAACGCCACTTCCGGAATTTGAACACGAATTCCCGGGCTCAAGATACGCCTTCCGGAACCCAATGTGCGCTAAATCAATTAGCTCCTTTAGGTCCCTTAAAAGCCCCGCCACTTCCGATGGTCAAAACACACAACAAACAAACTCTAAAACACACAACGAGCTCAAAGTCACATGCATAACATATAATTCTCATGCATAGTCAAATATCACAAAAATCAGAATTCAAAACGGGCATGAAAGGTCACGTACGAAAGCATACAAATTCCAACGTTCAAATAGGGAAAATAACTTCAAGTAATTCAATCAAATCACATAATAAGCACATAATTACAATTGTTAAATAATTAAATGCGCAATTAACTCTCTCGTTAACGCGTAACTAAAAAGCAGGAAAGTCAGGATGTTACAATTACTTCACAATTTCAATAATTAATTCAAGAACATAAGCCGGAAGAAAATTAGCTAAAAACACTCATACAAGAGAGAGAAATTAGCATACGAGCATTTAGAATCACTCAAAAAGGTCCAAGAAACAGTCTAAAACTGAAAACCCGAAGAAAGCACGCGAATCGAGAAAAACAAAAAAAACGTGGCAGTAGCTTTTGAAACGGTTTGAACTGGAAACGGAAACGGTCATTTCCATCACTTCTGCACACCAGAAAACAGACCGAAACGGCTATTTCCAATTTGAACTGAAAATGGAAACGGGCATTTCGAACCTCGCTGGAAGGCAATAGAGGCAATCCAAATGGCTGTTTCCAGGTTTAACTGGAAATCCAAACGGCCGTTTGGGTTGGCCTGGAACAAAAAAACAAGGCTGCCAAAATGGGGGAACCATGGGAAACAACCAAAGCAACAACCACAACTCACAACAACACTTAAAACACTTCAATTAACATAATTCCCACTTCATACAACATATACACACGTAAAACTTCAAAGAACAAGGCTTAAAGGCAATCAAATTCATCAAATCAAACCCTAACTCTTCCAACTTCAATCATGCTTCTAACATCCCACAAAAATTCACTCATATGGACATATATACCTCCACATTCAATCCACAATCTTCATGCTAGTTCAAGGAATACAAAGAACCACCCAAATTCATGTAAAACCTAATAATTCAAAACCCACACTCAAATCACCTTGTCTTGGAGAAGAAGAAGAAAAGGAATGGAGAAGGAATGATCTTGCACTTGGATTCTTGGAAATCTATGGATAAAAACTTGATTCTTGTTCTTGATTGGTTGCTTGATCAAAGTGAAGAGATAAAGAGGAAGGGCTTGCTTTACTCTTGGAAGGAAGAAGAAAGAAGAAAGAAGAAGAATAAGGTGCAAGTGTGTGTGCATCTGTATGAAGGGGAAAAAGAAAAGGGAAAAATTGCTCAACAGTCATCCAACAATTTAAATTAATTCAAACCCACCCCCACATTCTCAAGTTGTGCAATTAAGCAATTATTAGCCATACAAATAAGTCCACATAATTCAAATAAATTTCATTTAAGTCACATAGGCACAACTCTCGATTTATACAAATAATTCAGCGCTTAATCACATTTGATAAATTTAAATACACAAATAAACACTTAAATACACAAATAATAAAAGGAAAGAATTAAATAAAATCCTAAATCTCAAAACTCTCACGTGCGGCGAGCGTACCTGTATGGTCGAGAAATTGGGGTGTCACAGGAGTTATATAAACAATTTAGAAAAAACAATTTATATTTAAAGTAAATAACTATTTATCGATTAAAAAAATCTAAATCTTAAAAATTAAAATTTTTATTAAAATTAAACTTACTAACTTAAATCTTTTGTGTTGTATGAAAAGTTAAAAATTAAAAAACTTATATATATATATATATGTGTGTGTGTGTGCGTGCGCGCGCGTGTGTGTGTTAAATTTAAATATTAGTTAATTTGACAAAGTAATTTAAGTAACTTAACTAATACTCTTTATTTTGTGAAGTTTGAATTCAAATTAAAAAATATAGTGATCTTTTATGAAAATTCTATCCATGATTTAAGTAATTAAACACTGAAACATAATTTAATATAGTTTGTTGTATATTCAGAAGTATAAAAAAAATATATGCAGTTAACATTAACCTTAATTAACATTATTTACAAATTAAAAAAATTAAAATTTTTTTAAATTAGAATGTAGTCCAAGTATGTAACTTATCTGTAATAATCAAATTATGAACATTTATTTATATTGATAAAAATATATTTAACTTTAAAAAAAATCATATATGAAAAATATATTATGAATATTTTCAAAAATAATTATTTTTGTTAGTAATATTTATTTTATAATAAAATAATATACAAAATAAAAAAATTTATTTTAATTTTTTGTTGTCGATCACTTTAACCCTAATTAATAACAACATTAAATATCACCCTAAATTTGGAGTGGATGTCTTAATATATAAAAATTATTAATTCAATTTTTCTTAACTTAAATCTCATTAATTACGACATTTATTTATATTGATAAAAATATGTGATTAAAAAAAAATATACATAGAAAGTATATTTATAAATATTGCAAAAGATAATTACTTTCTTTAGCTACTATTTATTTTTATAATAAAATAATATATAAAGTAAAGATCAACCAATTACATTTTTTCTATTTAATTGAAAATCTCAAAAAAACTATAAAATTCCGCATCATCAAAATGCACAATAAAGTCAAAAAGTCAAACATCATTTTCAAATATATAATAGTATAGATATGTGTCATAATTTTTCTTATATCAAGTATTAGCATATTATTTAATTTATATATTATCTTATATGGTATATTTTTCTTATATTATTTTATTCATCTTTTTAAGCCTTTCTATTGTTACTTTTTTCTTATTCTAGATTATATATTTTGTCTCTTTTTGTTGAACTTTCCCTATATTCTGTTTATAATATATATATATATATATATATATATAATTCCGTCTGATTTTTTATATATTGTCATTTATGTGGCAATCGACAAACTAAACACATATCTTATCTCTTAATTGTTTTTAACAAAATATTATCACAGGACGAGATTATTTTTTGGGTACTTCGTTTATTATTGGCGAATTAATTTAAATTTAAGCATAGTATTTGTTACAAAATTCGAAAAACAAGCACAATATAATGCACAGAAAATGTAAATAATTTATCTTATATTAGGATTTCATTATGACAAACCATACAATAATATATGTCTTTCTGCTCCAAATATTATACTTTCATAATATTCTAATACTATTTTGCTAGAAAATATATAAATTAAAAAGAATAATTGTGACATCCCGCTCGTTCGGACTTTCAGGTGTGACGGCATTGGTGTGCTAATTGCGCTTTTAAATTTATTAATTACTTCTTCTTGCGATATTTGGTATTACTTTTCTAAGTGTTAATTGGATTTTGTTGAGATTCATGCTTGAGTGTTTTGGTATTGCTCGTAGTTTGTATTCGATTCTTATTCTGGACTTTGAGATATTTTGATATGTCGTTTATGCATGAGTGAAGATTCCAATTATGTGCTTATTTTTCATTTTTGTACTTGCTTAATATGGTAACGCACCATATTTTATTTGATTAAGGGATTCGAGGGCCTAACTCGTTTTAGCGCTCCTCGGGTTCTGGAGGCCATAAACTGAGCTAGGGAATTCGAATTCGAATTCCGGAAGTGGGGTCGGACTCACAACGAGATTTGGAAGCTAAGAAACCTAGAATCATATTTTTGTAAGCCCGTTTGGAACCCCGAAACTTGCCCGAACCGAGCCTCACACGCGAAATGGACCCCTTTGCGCTCTTTTGCCCGTAACTTTCACATTTGTTGACCAAAATGGGTGAAATTTGGACCCACCTCTCCCTTACTTAATTCCTTTTTTATTTTCAGAATTCAAAACCCCTTTTTAATTACAAACATACTCCCTTTTCAGCTCCAAACCGTGACCAAGGAGGGACGAGAAGTGAATAGTACACCAAACCATATTTTGAGCTCGAGACCTCATCAATCCCTTCCATCTTCAAGAGGTAAGCTTGGTTTTTGATACTCCATCTCCTCCTACTTCTTTTAAGTGCTTAAATGCTAAGTATGATGGTGTGGAACATAGGTTTTGGCATGAGTGTGTAATAGTAAGGGTTTAGGATTTTTTGGGTGATTGGCATGATTCCTTATGATTCTTTTTGGTTTGATTCATGTTATATGCTCTAAATACATCCATTAATGTTTGTATGAAGTCACCTTGAGTGGGAGTGGATGAATTGAAGTTATGCCATTAATGAATTTTGAGAAAATTGAAGAATATGCTTTCTTGCTTTCATTCTTTGGTGTGTTGTTTGTTTGTTGAAGTTGTGAGCTTGTTTATGCATGAAATTTATGTCTTATGCCTTCCCTGATTTGTTGGATTGCTGATGGTTTGATTAGGCATGATTTGGGGGTGTTTTGTCCTTGAAAACAAGTTTTTCCTCTGCTTCGCAAGGAGTCGCGACTGCGATCGCGTTTAGGTGTTTTTCAGTAGCGCCCACGACCTCTTGGAGGTCAGCCTTCGTATTTTCAAAAAATAGAGGTCACGGCTGCAACCATTTTTAGTGTGTTTTTGGTATCGCCGCGACCACCCCTTTTTTGTTTTGCATGCGTTTTTCTTGTTTCGTTCGTGCTTTGCTCGCTTTTTATGCTTCTTTATGACTTGTATAATATGATAACATGTAATATTATGTGTTAAAATATATTTTGTGAATTTATGGCTCCTTTTACTTGATCGTTTCCGAGATTTGCTCTCATATGCTCACATGTAACCAATAGGCCTTTCTAATTACATGAATGATCTAATGCTTTATTTACATGCTTAGTATGCTTTCTTATGACACCTTTTATGACTTGAATGTCTTGACATGTTTCAATATGTGTTACCTTCTATAATATGAACTTGTGATTGAATTTAAATACTCGTTCTTGAATTATGCTCATATGTGCTCTTATATGACTTAAACGTTTTCTAAAATATATGAATGAATTAGACCTTCATTTATTTACCTAAAACATTAATCTCTTATTTCTTTTATGACTTGATTGATATGTTAACATGTTAATTTATGTGTTACATTCTCTGTTATGAGTTTATTGTGTGAATTTGATGCCCTTAGGTGCAATATGTGAACTTTGTTTGAATATGAGCTAATATGGCATAAGGTGACCTAAGTGCATTCGTATCACATTCTTTATAATCCATTGCATTCATGAGCATTTTCCGAGAGTATAATTGGTTCATATTGAGTTTAAGGTTGTCTTTTATTGTTTGTTTTGTCCAGTGGTTCATCTCGGGGGTGACGTGGTGGTTCAGTGAACGTCGGTTTGATCTTTTTTTGTCTCTACTTCGTCTCGAAGGTGAGGTTTTGTTCTTTTAGTTATTTCGACCTAAAACCCTCTGTGATTTGAAGCCCGTATGAGAAATACATATATTATGATAGATATGTGTGAAATATGTACTTTGAGGGCTTGTCCCATTTGTCATGAATATTGGAAAACGCTTTTATATGTACGTATATTCTATTTTTATTTATTTGAAAACCGGTGTTAAGTGTGCGTGTGTAAGCAAGAAATGGGCTTTGAAAGATAAGCTTTGGTTGGCTGTGTGATTTTTCTTTAAGCATTGGGCCCCAGAGAGTGGTATGGCATCTCGAAACTATGGGGTCGCCGAGCTCCCCCATCAACACTTCTCCTATTGAGAGTTTCACCATACCTTAGGAGTTTTGAAGAAAGATGGCCTCTTGAGCCGGTGGTAACCCCGCCGTAGGTTTCAGGGAAGTAATTAAACCTTGATTCGTTGGTCTGCCGATAGTTAGGGCTTGCTACCCTTCTATCACCCGGAGTTGGTTGGTTTATTTGTGTAGTTGGTTTTATCTTTGTTGAATTTCGAGGAGTTGGAGTCTGGACTCGTACTCGCCGAGTCGTGGGTGTGTGTTTGAATCTATGGAATGAGGATGGATTTATAATTATCAAAAATTTGGTGATTTGGCCTACGACCCTTCTTTTATCCTCAAACTATATATATTTATCATCACGGGAAAATGTTTTGGCTTGCAAAAACCATTCTCGAGCCACGGATTGTTTAATTTAATAAGTGCTTTACTCTATATATATATGGGTGTGTGGGTTAGCCCCCTCACCAGTCTCTAGGACTGACCCTCATTGTTGTTTCTCTTTTTCCCCTTTCTTGTGAGTTGCAGGTACTTTTGGATGTCGAGCTAGGCGGCAGTGTTTTAGTGTCTTGATGGGTAGCTCGAGTCTTATGCATTGTATTTCCTTTAAGCATGAACTTTGTATATGATGAAATATGTATAAGAATGGAATAAACGTTGGTACTTTGTAAATTATGTAAATTGATTGTCTTTGTCAAACTTTACTTATGTTGAAAAGAGGCCCGTGCGCCCATTTTTTCATGTGACTCGCGTGTTTAATTAAATGTTGGCCCATGGCCATTGCATGTGAATTTGTTGGTTTGTGATCCTGTGGCTTCCGCGTTTGTCATGATTACTTATTGCGCACCCTGTATAAGGGTCTAGACCGCCTAGCTAGGGTGTTTTTGTTTGTCAGCCGTTTGCCGTGGCTTGGTATGTGTGCGGAATTCCTATTTCATCGCACGTGCCAGGTCTCGGTGCGGGGAATGTGGCGCCTTGGGCTCCGGGGTGCTACACCAACCATCCATACGGTTGAGGGGAGCGCGTACACTCAAACCCTCAGGCTCCCATTTCTCAACCAAACCTCCTGGTGAGCTCTGGGTCGGTCCTTTACATAGTGGAGACTACGCTCAGGCTTATCCCGATGACCCGTTGTCGTTCCGGGCTTCCTGACTCGCAGACTCCGGGGCCCATCATAACTTAACGTAACTTATCATAAACTTATCTTAACCCGCTTCTAATCATAACATACAAAACTTAAAGACACGTACCTTAACCTTGCTACAACTACGCCTTACTTACCTCTCCGTGTAATTTCCATATTCAACTCTAATTCAAGCGTACTCCGGTTCTTAGAAGACACACGATTTGAGGTGTAGTTGAGCGATACCAACGCATATTGAATTAAAATAATTCAAATCATACACACAAGGAAGGCTATAATTCGTATACATATCAATCGGGCACAAAACCTAGGGTTTAACTATAACCTAACCTCACCTTACACTGACGAAGCTAGAAACCGAACTTGTGATTCACCCTGAAATCAACACGGACCACGAAACACCACCCCGGGTGCACCTGAGCCAATTGGAAACATCAACATAGGACTTAGACTCAAAATGAACTCTTAGACGCTCGACAATGTTCATGTATGCAACTCAAGACAATACATAGCTCAACATATTCATTCATAATCATCATAACTTAAAGTGGAGTCACGTAACAAGATGCATACATGCTTTATGTAAACAATGCACATGGCTCAAGCAACAAAAGATGCATATGAATGCAAGTACATACAAATTAGCAAGTCAAAACAAGTTAGGATCAAGTTTGGAGGTGGAAAGATACAAGAAAAGCAGAATAAAAACACAAAAAGGGATTCTGAGTGAACACGGGCAAAAATCGACAATTTTTCGGAATGGACAAGCTGTAGTAAAATGGGTATAACTTGAGTTTTAGAAATGGTAATTGAGTTTTGTTTCTTGAAAATGAAACTAGACACATAGATCTTTCAAATGGCGTATGGCTCAAATCGTGGTTCAAAGCGAGGTAGAAATGGCGTAGGCCCAAAGTTGAACGAAAGCAGATTTTTGAGGAAACAGCGACACCAAAAAGAATGGATTAAATCTCACAATCTAGGAAATATATTGAGTTGATTCCAATTGGAGAATATTCTAGACTTCAAAAGGTTTCTATGGTTAACATTTCAGGTCATTTCGAGCTCGGATGAGGGGTCAACGAAGCAAAACAAACTCAGGCAGAAAATAGGGCAATTTCCACGCCCGTGGAGGAAATCCCCACTCCCGTGGGAAAAGGGCCAAAATGAGGCAGAAACTCGGGCTCTCTCCACGCCCATGGAGGAATCTTCCACTCTGGTGGAAGATTCTGGGGCAGCAAAATGAGGAAAAATAAGGCTCAATGTAGCGCCCGGCGTGTGACGCCACATCCCCCGCACCAAGACCCAGACCCGGTCATGAAATGGAAGTCCAAGCCCG